>JAVTVY010057120.1:0-30423 GCA_036873755.1 Hanleya hanleyi | reverse complement strand
TGTGAGAGGCCCGTTGGCCGAATGGTTTAGATCGCCGACATACTGTGCTGGCGATTAGGTGCCTGGTTCTGGGATCGCTGGTTCGAATCACGCACGGCACTCGATCAAGTTTTCAGCAATAGAATTTGTGCTATTCTAAGAAGGTGTAATCCCAAAATAACGAAAATCCTGTCATACGATCACTTTCTAAATGATGAAAATATATCCATTAATCTGTGGGGAGCTGTGTCATTACGATCATCAGAGGGGTACTGTATGTTCGCCTTCAAGGCTACCGGTCTGCTACCTCATATTTTCGTGGGAGGCCCGTTGACCGAGTGGTTTAGATCGCCGACATACAGTGCCGGCGATTAGCTGCTTGACTCTGGGGTTGCTGGTTCGAATTCCGCACCGGACTCGATCAAGTTTTCAGCAATAGAAGTTGTGCTATTCTGAGAAGACGTAATCCCAAAATAACGAAAATACTGTCATACGATCACTTTCTAAATGATAAAAATATATCCATTAATCTGTGGGAACTGTGTCATTACGATCATCAGAGGGGTACTGTATGTTCGCCTTCAAGGCTACCGGTCTGTTACCTCATATTTTTGTGGGCGGCCCGTTGGCCGATTGGTTTAGTTCGCCGACATACAGTGCCGGCGATTAGCTGCTTGACTCTGGGATTGCTGGTTCGAATCCCGCACGGGACTCGATCAATTGTTGCTATTCTAAGATAGTGTAATCCCAAAATAACGATATATCGAATCCCGCACGGGACTCGACCAATTTTTCAGCACTAGAATTTTTGCTATTCTAAGATAGTGTAATCCTAAAATAATAAAAATACTGTTATACGATCACTTTCTAAATGATAAAAATATATAAAGTTTGTTTGTTACACAATCATGTAATAATTATGATAGCTGTAATACCCAAAGCGCCAGCAGTTAATATATTTAAATGCAAGTAATATCTCACGGAGCTCTGTTTTGTCAAATGGTTGAAATATCTGGAAATACCTGCTTTATTACAAGAAATAACTTTTACCCGGAGAATATTTGCCTGATTAGGTTACCGAAAAATATATGGCACATCAACACCTAGTACAAAAGGTATCCTAGATCAGGATTAACCAAAATGACCCTGGGAATTAGGTGATCTCGAATACGGTGCGGAACGCAATTCCCATGGCACAATTTTCCAGCTGTGGTTGCCTGGAAAGTCAGGTGAAGATCGGGAACTGATTACCTTTGCCTGACGTTTTGCTTGGCTTGTGTGAAGAAATTCGTCACCTGTGCACACCTATTCCATTTGGGGGTTGGAAATAAAGTGAGATAATTAGACAAACAGCCTAATATCTGACATTTGAATTTAGATTCGGAGACTAGATCAACTAGACTGATTTTCGAATACACCGCTCGGACAAACGAGTTAATCGCCCTCGCTTCGATAACCCCAAAAGGCTGCGGTGTTTGAACACTCTTAGTATGTAGATCGATACGAACTCAGAGTAGCCGGTGTATAGATATAAGCCATAGTTGGATAACATTGCAGATACCGGTAATTGTTATGCTGTTTGTAATACCAATAAATCCATGTATGTTAATCGTGTCTGATGTTACAAAATGAATTTTGTGTAACGTTGAATAAATTGTCTCTTCTTCAGTACATGTATCTATCAAATGAAAGCAGGAAAGACAAGAATTCCACGCAAGCACCTAAAAGGTACATGGATCTCTCAGCCCAATTTTTTTCTGATCAAGTAGGATATGGTTCGCATGGGTTATGAACGGTAAAAATAATACACTTCGCATAACATGTTTTTACGCGAGCGCAGCGGGATTATAGCATGCATGAAAGTGTAGCTTGATCAATGGCAAGGGAAGATTATGCAATTGACCAAGTGTGATAACAGGTTACTGGCATAGAAACACATAGATTGACATATGCCCAGCCTTCTCATTATTTATTTGAGGGCGGAGCTCGAGGTCCGCAAAGTGGTTCAAAATCCAACAGGGCCAGGTCAGAAATAGGCCCAGCTAATGACAACAACAACAACGACAACAACCTGACTGGTTCCTTCTGGTGTGAAACACACACAACACAGTTTTCCTTCCTGGATCAGTCAACCGAAAGGCGAAAACCACATACCTCAAATAATCTGACGATGCTCGTGTATTGTTTTATTATCAAAGTTTCATTTTTCTTTATCGCTCTACTGCCCAACAAGATGGTGATTATTTACGTTCGGTTTAGCGCAAAGGCATGCGTGGTGCAAACCACCAGAAAGGAACCGAATATTTGGATATAATGTCATTCAGACCGATCTAAGCTGCAATTTTAAGCCAAAATATATACTACAATACGACGTTGGTTGATTGGTAAACTATCAACACCTGGACTCAAAGTGTTTAGAAAGAGAGGTAATCTCGGGTAGTCTTGGTTACACATGTAGTTCCTCTAATCCATATCCAGACATGCCGCCCAAAGTCACAATAATCTTCGAATTGAAAAACAACTGGGAATCGCATTTTCAATAAAGAAGCACTGAAGAAGTATGTATTCAAATTAAAGATACTCGTGAATGCCCGCCTAAAATAATTAAATGTCACTGACGCTGTCACATCTTGAATGTGATCAACCTCCAGAAACTTTACTGGTCTACTTTCTGAGGATCTTAACTACCAGATCATGCAGTAAGAAGTTTTGTGAATTAGTTTAAAACTGTCTTGGGTTAGTCTCGAGGCTAACCATCCAGCGATAACCATTATCAGATGGATTGAATCTCGAACTGGTCTGCAACACAGAGTTTCCTGATATTAGGGAACCTTGACAAGTGACAATGATACATACAACCATGGATTCTCGACGGGCATAGATAACAGTGCATATTATAAACCATCAATAAATAATAAAAATTAATTAAGAATCATAAAATCATCATAGCCCGCTGAAAGCCTAATCAATTCATCAGACACCATACAGAAAGCTCTAACCAAAGTTTGGCCAGGCCTGGCTTCATAGATCTGCAGATATACAGTGGACAGAAACACGTGTTAACACGTGGTAATCATAAATATCTACAAGCCATGTCAGGTGTTGAAGGTCTCATTTGTCCGAAGAATACAATACATTATTGAGAAAAAATGTCGTTAAACCTCAGATTATTCAATTAACGTTTTCCTCGCCCACGTAATATAATCTAATTCCAACATTGCAAATTGGATTTTTCTTTCTTGGTACGCGATATTGCCCCCTTGAGGGATTGAACCATTCTGGGTGCAAGATGGTTGAACGACCGGTTTCAGCATGGTTCGGTAAAGTATGTATCGGAGACAGCTCGATTCATTCTACGAATGCCAAAAGAGAATTTGAGTCTGTGTCCCTCGGGGACATTCAACACTGTACTCCCACACAAACCACATAGTGGACCTACCTGTACCACGGGCTGTTTTCTATTCTGGTGCTTGTATATTTGCTAGTTGAAACTAATGGTCGTTTCTATATCAGAAAAATGTGAATAACAGGGGCTTGGGGGACCCTAAAAAAATTGAGGAATTTCCGCAAGAAGGCAAACTTCAAAATGACCGGCAAAATATTTTAAAGTACATATCTCTGTCATTAATTCTGTGATAATGCGTTTAAGGGCATTCATAAAGAAATAAATAAGCGTCAACATGTACGGCCGTAAATCAGGTAGACCCTCCATGCCCCCAGTTCCCAAAATATTGGAGATCGATAGTAAGTTTCTCACCCTACTCTTGCAACAGTATATATTTTTGCCCCTTATCTCGGAGCAGTGTTTTAGTCCAAATCATGACTGTCAAAAGTAAACTTCCCGCCCCTCCTCTCCCAGTGTTTGAATAAATTTCCCGCAGCTACTGTCGCAAAGTTTTGAGTACGAAGGAAAACATTGGTCCTGGTCGACAATAAATTTCTTGCCCTCACTCTCGCAGTGTTTTAGTCGGAAGGAAAATCTTGGTCCTGGTTGACAATGACGGTCGACGATAAATTTCTCGCCACTTCTCTCGCAGTGTTCGAATAAATTTTCTGCCACTACTCTCGCAGTGTTTGAGTCCGAATAATAACATTGGTCCTGGATGACAATGACGGTCGACAATAAATTTCCCACTCTTACTCTCGCAGTTTTTGTGTTCGAGGAAAAAACCTTGGTCCTGGTCGACAGTGACAGTGGACAATACATTTCTTGCCCTATTCTCGCAGTGTTCGAGTCCGAGCAGAAAGCAGTGGTCATGGATGACAATGACGGTAGACAATAAATTTCTTTTCCCAACTCACGCAGTGTTTGAGTGCGAGTAGAAAACCTTGGTCCTGGTCGACAATGACAGTCGACGATAAATTTCTTGCCCACACTCTCAGTGTTTTAGTCCGAAGGAAAACTTGTTCTTGCCCCTACTCGTGCAGTACATAAGTCCGAAATAAAACATTGTTCCTGATTGACAATGACGTTGACAATAAATTTCCCGCCCTTACTCTCGCAGTGTTTGAGTCCGAGAAGAAAACCTTGGTCCTGGTCGACAATGACGGTCGACAATAAATTTCCCGCCCTTAATTACTCTCGCAGTGTTTGAGTCCGAGTAGAAAACCTTGGTTCTGATTGACAATGACAGTCGACAATAAATTTCTTGCCCTCATTCTCGCCGTGTTAATAAATTTCCCGCCACTTCTCTCGCAGTGTTCGAATAAATTTCCGCCATTGCAGTGTTTGAGTCCGAGGAGAAAATCTTGGTCCTGGTCGACAATGACGGTCGACAATAAATTTCTTGCCCCTTCTCTCGCAGAGAATGAGTCTGAGCAGAAAACATCGGTCGTAGATGACAATGACGGTCGACAATAAATGTTCCGCCCTTACTCTCGCAGTGTTGAAGTCCGAGCAGAAAACCTTGGTTCTGATTGACAATGACAGTCGACAATAAATTTCTTGCCCTACTCTCGCAGTGTTTGAGTCCGAGCAGAAAACCTTGGTCCTGGTCGACAATGATCGACAATAAATTTCTTGCCCTCATTCTCGCAGTTTTAATAAATTTCCCGCCACTTCTCTCGCAGTGTTCGAATAAATTTTCCGCCATTGCAGTGTTTGAGTCCGAGGAGAAAACCTTGGTCCTGGTCGACAATGACGGTCGACAATAAATTGCTTGCCCCTTATCTCGCAGTGAATGAGTCTGAGCAGAAAACATTGGTCGTAGATGACAATGACGGTCGACAATAAATTTCCCGCTCTTACTCTCGCAGTGTTGAAGTCCGAGCAAAAAACCTTGGTCCTTCCCGCCACTTATCTTGCTGTGTTTGAATAAATTTCCCGCCACTATAGTCTCGCAGTGTTGAGTCCGAAGAAAAACCTTGGTCCTGGTCGACAATGACGGTCGACAATAAATTTCTTGCCCCTTCTCTCGCACTGTTCGAGTCCGAGCAGAAAACATTGGTCGTGGATGACAATGACGGTCGACAATAAATTTCTTGCTCTACTCTCGCAGTGTTCGAGTCCGAGCAGAAAACATTGGCCCTGGTTGACAATGACGGTCGACAATAAATTTTCTGCCACTTATGTAGCAGTGTTTGAATAAATTTCCCGCCACTACTCTCGCAGTCGCAGTGTTTGAGTGCGAGCAGAAAACCTTGGTTCTGATTGACAATGACGGTCGACGATAAATTTCTTGTCCCAACTCTCGCAGTGTTTTAGTCCGAAGGAAAACTTGTTCTTGCCCCTACTCGTGCAGTACATAAGTCCGAAATAAAACATTGGTCCTGATTGACAATGACGGTCGACAATAAATTTTCCGCCCTTACTCTCGCAGTGTTTGAGTCCGAGAAGAAAACCTTGGTCCTGGTCGACAATGATGGTCGACAATAAATTTCTTGCCCTCATTCTCGCAGTGTTCGAATAAATTTTCCGCCATTGCAGTGTTTGAGTCCGAGGAGAAAACCTTGGTTCCCAATGACGGTCGACAATAAATTTCTTGCCCCTTCTCTCGCAGTGAATGAGTCCGAGCAGAAAACTTTGGTCGTAGATGACAATGACGGTCGACAATAAATTTCCCTCCCTTACTCTCGCAGTGTTGAAGTCCGAGCAGAAAACCTTGGTTCTGATTGACAATGACGGTCGACAACAAATTTCCCTCCCTTATTCTCGCAGTGTTGAAGTCCGTGCAGAAAACATTCGTCCTGGTTGACAATGACGGTCGACAATAAATTTCCCGCCACTTCTCTTGCTGTGTTTGAATAAGCTTCCCGCCACTACTCTCTCAGTGTTGAGTCCGAAGAAAAACCTTGGTCCTGGTCGACAATGACGGTCGACAATAAATTTCTTGCCCTCATTCTCGCAGTGTTAATAAATTTCCCACCACTTCTCTCGCAGTGTTCGAATAAATTTTCCGTCATTGCTCTCGCATTGTTTGAGTCCGAAGAAAAACCTTGTTCCTGGTTGACAATGACGGTCGACAATAAATTTCCCGCCACTTCTCTCGCAGTGTTTGAATAAATTTTCCGCCCTTACTCTCGCAGTGTTTGAGTCCGTGAAGAAAACCTTGGTCCTGGTCGGACAATGACAGTCGACAATAAATTTCTTGACCCTATACTCTCACAGTGTTTGAATAAATTTCCCGCCACTATTCTCGCAGTGTTTCAGTCCAAAGCCGAAAACATTGATCCTGGTCGACAATATATTTCTTGTCCCTACTCTCACAGTGTTCGAGTCCGAGCAGAAAACCTTGGTCTTGGTCGACAGTGACAGTCGACAATAAATTTCCCGCCTTACTCTCACAGTGTTTGATTCCAAGCAGAAAACCTTGGTCCTGGATGACAACGATGGTCGACAATAAATTTCCTGCCACTTTTCTCGCAGTTTTTAAAAAAATTTCCGCCACTCCTCTCGCAGTGTTTGAATAAATTTCAACACCCGTTCTTGGTGGAAATGAATACTGTTGTAGTGCTTGTAGAATTCTAATAATGCAGTGAACCTGTGATCAGCCAATCGATATTTGAATAGAATTTAACCTGATGATCTAATTTACTGCACCATTTTAGCATGCTTGCTGCCTTGTTGAGGAGTTTGAATTTACTGACCAATTGTCCCAGGGGTTCTTTGATGTACAAAGAAAACTCCTGGGGTAGGGAGGATGCGAGAAAATGTGTATCCAAATATTCATTTCAGCTCTAATATCAAATAGTTTTGAAATTAGTTTTTACAGCTCAGCCTATGCTGCTGGGGTCTTGTCATCGGCATGTTCTTCCGCCATATTTTTCGTCAAATTATTTATAATAGTCCTCCAATGCATCCAACATCCCACACTGAATTTATCATATTTTAACCACTGCTAAAGCATCTTCCGCATTCAACAAATGTTTCGGGCTTTTACATATGCATTTTCCATTCATTGTGTACATGTACCAATATACATGGACTAGAACTGTTCGACTGAGGGGTTGTTGCACCTTTTAGGTGCTGCCTCATGTTTTATCTGCATTTCTAAGTTTAACTATTGTTCAGCACTTGTTTAACCAAGAAATACTATATAGAGGGACTGTCATTCTAATGATATAGATATTACTTGATACATGTACCTGTAGTTCTGGCTCCCTAAAAATTCATACATATTGTACTTTTGGATAATAACTCTATTTCAATGACAGTTTCAAAAAAAGTTTTAAAGCTATTGTATTTGCATTCCTAAGTTTTTTTAATGCTCAACATTTGTTTAACCAAGAAATATTATGGAGTTAGTGAGTGAACGCAATTACATGTAGCTGATACACAGAGAGCTAAAATTCATTATTCTTAATTCTCATTGCATCCATTAATATCAGACTAGGTTGATCAAATTGGTAAAACTAGGCAGTGGATATTGTTCCATGAAACCAGCTGAATGGCATGATCAGATTATTTGTCCTTGATCAGAATTAATTGAGAGTAGTGTGGTGTAGCGCATCTTCATTTTATCCAGCCAATTTCTACGTTCCCACTTCGAACTTCCCTTGATATATCAGGACTCCTTCAATGTTCAAATAACTTATAAATAGACACGAGACGTCACTGACCTCGAAAACATTTGAAATTCGAAATGGGTCGCACAAGAGCGTTATTGATTGGCTGACCTAATTAGTGGGCACCATATTAGGAGGAAGGACGCCGCTAATAGAGGATGATGTCACTCTATGTGACTTCACTCACAATGGATGTGTACGTTCTGATTGGTTCTTCTGTCGTTAACTGGTGAAATTTACACCTCGGATTTTGAACGCTGAAGGGGTCAGATAAATCAAGGCAGGTTCGAAGTGGGAACGTAGAAATTGGCTGGATAAAGTGAAGATGGGTGTAGCGGAGAGGAGGATTTTTTTGTAATATTTTTTCTTACATATGTCCTTCACCCTTTCAGCCATTCGTAATCAGTGCTTTACAGATTTAGCCTGACTTAATTCACAAGGCTCATTCCCATATTGGATAAGTCAGTATGTGTAGTACTGTACATGGGACACATTCTACTGTCCTGTCATCTAATTGTAGCAGCAACAGTTTATAGTGATTGTCAGCAAGCTGTGGCAGAAACCACTGGTTCAGATTTCAACATGAGGGTGAGACTCACAAAACCCCTAGGCTTCCCCCAAGCAATTGAGTAATATGCCGAGAATGTGCAACATATTATGGCTATACTAATCATCCAGAATTGTCCTTTTCAGAAAATATCATCAATTCTGCAGATATATAAACAGCAACTTAATCATATCTAGATCAATACACAAAAAGGGTCATAATTTTTTGTAGGCTTTCAGAATACAAGTAGATAAATAAGTTCCCAAAAAATTTGGTAGCTGTATTGAGCACAGTTCTTCAGATACATGTATAACTGGTTACAACTACACATCACAAAATCGGAGATATTTACATCCGAAAGGGGCATAAATCCATAAAATATGGGCCAAGACTTTTTGTAGGCATCTAGACTACAACTGGATAAAAAAGTTTCCTCATAATCTGGTAGCCGTACCAAACACTGTTAATTATATATAACTGGTTACATTCAAGCTTATATATCACAAAATCAGAGATAACTGCACCCGAAAAGAGGCATAACTCTGTAAAATAAGAGCCAAGGCAAGTAACTTTTTGTTGGCTTCTAGAATACAACAATATAAATAAGTTTTCAAAATATAGTAGCTATATCGAACACAGTTCTACAGATATAGCTGGTTACATTCAAGGATATAGGACAGAGAAATTAATATATCTGTTAATATCTCTCTAAAATATGGGCAGAGGGGAGCCACTTTCAATAGGCAGTGTTCAAAATTTGGTGGTTGTGTCTCAAGCGGTTTTGCCTAGAATGCGGTAATGGATGGACGGACGTACATGGCGACGACAATACCCCAAGGTCAAAATGGCTGAGGGGTAAAAATCCGTCTAGTTATTTTATCTCCATAAAATGTTCACCTCTTCATGGCATCATTTTACATGCACATGTGCTATGTAATTGATCTACAGTATACATGTTTCAAAAATTGTTAATTCCTTTGAATTCTTTGTTTTCTTTGGGGGGAATATAGATGCTGTACATGCCCAAGTACATCCATCCACCGGTTACTCTGAGGATCAAATCCTGAGAAGGAATATGTATTCTCCAGGCTCTGAAACAATGATCTGTGTGGTAGTGTTTTTAGTTTAGACATACATGCATGCCTACGCTCACTGATTTGGTCGCACAATTTGGTTGACGGGCTTGATCATTTCAAATTGACTGTGCTGTGTTCGTGTCATGCACATGCACACCACTTCACCATGGACATCCCTCTCCTGTCGATTACAGTTTGCTTTGGAGGTCTGGATTGGTTTAGCCAGAAGTGTCGAAGGCTGAAGATGGTATCTTCCGATATTTCCTCTCAGGATTTGATATTCAAAGTATCCATCAGTACTAATATGCAATATAAAACAAGCATTCTGAGAAACCCAATATCTCGCCTTGCAGGGTCTCCGGCTGAAGCTGCAGCATTATTGAAAACATATGTAGAGCGAATTTTCCATGATACATGCAATTTTTTGCGTAACAGAAACCCTATCAATGGAAATGTACAAAGTCTAAACTGCGATAATTTGGACAAAAATTCATATTTCATGTCATATTTCTTAAATAGCGCATACACATTCTCGAATCACATCAAACTTGTGTCAAACTCATCCAATGAAAGCTGACCGGTTCAGCAAACTTTCCAAGTACAGGTGTACATGTATGTACATTATCAGTGACAAATTACTAAGACGAAACCCTCAAAATTTGAACAAAAATTTAATGTTTCATATCATATATAGCACAGGTACATCCTCTAATCATAATGAAATAATATAACCTCTTACAACATTTTAGCATAAAAACAAATATGGGGTTCCATGATCTTCACCTTTCAAGCTAAAACTACATGTACATGTACACTAATGTCTCATCATTTATCTTGACCTGATGAAAGAGTAAATTGCTCAAACCGGGAAACGCACGTGATGTCACATGGCAGTGTGACTAACGTCACAGGACCTACGAAGTAGGGTAGGCAGCAGGACTCCGGAACTGAACTCTAGGAAATCCCCCACCCCCAAGTTGAAATCCTGCCCATATTAAGATGAGCACTGCCCAAGTCGGATTCGCCGGTGATTTTAATCAAAAATCACCCGAACTTTTCATCAAAAGTAGGTTAGCTCAGAACTTGCTGGTAACAGTCCCCTAATGCACCTTCATGCCAAGCATCATGGTTCTAATGTCAACAGTTCTCCTTATTTTGCCGACGAAAGGATTCTGATGGACTCACTCATTACCGGACAATTTGCAAATGAGAGCCTACTTCGTATGAATTAGAAATATTTGCATTTATCTTTATTTATTTCATTTAAAACATGGCAGTGTGACTAAGTAGGGTTTGATATGATTTAAGTGTGTACTCCAGAGATGACTTGGGGGCCCTATGTGCTACCGTGAGAGAATTTGTATAGCAGTCTCTAATTGACAGTGGGTACTATTAACTTTCCCAGACGTCACCGCTGGTGAGTCATTAGTGTAGCAACTATTATCGCCCTCAGTTCCTATTACCCTGGACACTTATCAGCCCAGCAGTACAGCACCAGGTCACCCATCCAAGTTTTGACCGGGCTCAAAGTCCCTTAACTTCGGTGATTTTACGAGAACCGTTGTGTCCAACGTGATATGCCGTATCAGGGAACATTCAAAAACCACAGTGAAGCATACAGCCAAGGGTTCCCGATTGGCATGACAGAGCACTCGCTGAGCCATCATTAAATAATAATAAAATAATTATAAATCAAATTTTCATCAGAATTCAGTCAGCTCAGAACTTGCTGGTAATAATGCCCTAATGCATGTTCATGCCAAAAATCAAGGTTCTAATGTCAACGGTTCTCCTTATTTTGCCGATGAAAGGATTCGGATGGACTCACTCACTCACTGACTACCGAACAATTTGCAGATGGTAGCCTACTTCGTAGGAATATAGCCAATCAAGATAGGAGCTTGCCAACACCATGCAGTGATGATTTTCTTTTATGTCTGCCTGTGATTTGGTGAAACATGCACATTGGAACAGTGAGTCTCAAAGTACATGTATACACACCTTAAGCTTGAATTAAGCATTGGAAAGTGTATACAAAGTTTGAAATACATTTATTAAGGCAGTGTGCCATCACTGGGCCTAGACAATGATTGCAACAGATCACCATGCTTTATTTGCAGTTTACTCTGTGTAATAAAATCGTAAAAAATTACAATAAATACTTTCTGACACTTCGCCATGGTCTTTCATTTGATGGATTTACAATCACTTTAATTTCTTTCAAATAGCCAACCATATTTAAATTTTAAAGCCGTCATACATTGCACTTCCCCTGATATGGACCACTGAATATATAGAGCTATATCACCAAATCTGTATTCTGATCAGACAATATGTAGCCAAGGCAACATGTGTAGTGTTTGACTTGGATATGCGAAGATGAACATGTTCATGTAACAATTGTGTATATTTAAAAAAAATTTGTTCTACTTTTTGTTTGAAAATGTCCTTATTTGGAAAACCCCAGTGGGAGGCCTGAATATTGCATGAAATACAGACTCAGTGCGGTATTCCAGCCAGAGGGGCTGTATTTGCGTGCCTCTGGAGGAACAAGAGTGCATTTTGGTGTCTGATAGTGGAGAGAACCATCTGAAATTTGAAATATTCTCAAATTATCAATGAGTAGGCCTATAGTCCCTTGTCCCCACATCAACCTGTTCAGATCTCCTAACTATTGACCTTTCACATCGTTGGTGGAAATAGGGTGGGTATAATTGACAAATATTATCGACGTCGAGAATTATTTCTGAGGGGAAAACTGCATGATTGACATTTTTTTAGCTCTCGTGACCTGGTTTGAATAAAATTTTTATTGTGAAATATTTTACTGCTTTCAAGCTTCTCAGAAGTGCCAAAGTGCATTAATCACGTCTAAAATTCCAAATTTTTCCAGGTACCCCCGAGGGAGGGAGCGAGCGAGCCACCCCTACAGGTCTGTCCAACCCCAGTCTAACCCCCCATAATGATGTCCCTCTGCTACTTCTACAGCTATACTCTCGAACATGATAAAGCTCAGTGGTTATGCTGTTATGAATAGACCTGAATACATTTTGACAGATGTCCAGTTGCAGTGGTGTAACTTAACTTTCTTAGGTGGTTGCCCATCAGGGCAAGTAAAACTGACAGTCTGGTTGCCCTGAATGAGATTAACTTGCCCTGAAGTTTCAGGTGTCGGTCGAAATGCTCATAAATATAAAATAATAAATCTCTGGACAATTTTATTAGATTGTTCCTTCTTAATTTGATACATTATCAGCTACATGTATTTTATTCCTTGTGAGTAGCCTGGATTAAAAGATGAAAAATGAAAAACATAATAAAGTTGTTCACCTTAAGTTTAAATGTTTTGTTGTTTGTCCTCGGAACACAAAATCATTCTGGTACTCGAACTGTCAACAGATCAGGGAAAAGGACTAACTGGGATAGATATCCCAATTGGGATGAAATATCCCAATTTGGATATTTTTTTTATACTTCCATATTTTCAAGCTGGCAAATTTTGCTAGTTAACTTATTCTGTTCGTATAAAGACATATAACGGTGGTGAGTGATGGGAAGTATACTGCAGCAACAAGATGAAAAAATAAATGCACATAATTTAAATATTAGAGAAAATAATAAATGTCGGCGAGAAAAAGTCGGCAAAATTATACAGTCGCATTGGCAGTTTTATGAAGTAAATTCTATCTTGTGTTTATAGTTTAGACGGTCATGCTAAACACTGCCCGGGACCGACCGGAACCGCCCGGGACATAATCTTACCGCCCGGGGCCACCAATGTCATACAGACTGTTAAGATTCAGCGCTATCCCTGGTTTGAAGGTCGTATTGTCATTATACGACTAACGTGTTACGTCTGTTATGAATTCCACGGAAAACTACGCTTACCCGCAAAAGAGACCGCGTTACGGCTGAATTCTTAGCCGAATATTATCATGCCTTTTTTCCTCTGTTCCTAACATATATCTTCGGAAATATAACTATATAAAACAGAAGACGCGAATTATTTTTCTAATAAATTATAAACATGATGAACACGCTGTAATATACCTCAATTCTAAGCAATAGAAATCTCGACTACATATTTTCACTGACGGGTGCTGTGAAGATTAAAACCAGATCATGATTGCCGTAACCTTGGAATTCATGTTGTCATTTTCTGATTTAATTTATTGATAAATATCGAATATTATAAAACCAAATATATAAATTTGGTGAAAAAGCTGAGCGCTGAACTTCGCGAAATTTAAATTCTATATATCAACAGAAAATTAGTGTCCAGTTTCAGCTTTCCATCTTACTTTCAAATTACATAAAGCTGGAATACGGGAGCAATGTAGAGCTTTCCATCTTTTTACTCAAAATTTTGTGAGTTGGAATGCGGGAATACAGGAGCGATGTCGAGCTTTCCATCTTCCGACTATGAATTTTAAAAAAATGGGAAGCCACATTCTTAAGTGTTACACGTGGAATGATCCACAGAAGAAAATAATACAGAATGTCAAGTTGAACCTTCGAACCCGTGTGGTGCCGGTCGATTTCCGGACGGCCCCGGGCGGTTCGGGGCGATCCCGGGCTGTATTTAGCAGGACCCAGTTTAGATGCCGATATTCGCCATTGCCGTTCAGTATGAAAATCGGTCAAAATATCCCAATTCAATATCCTAACTTGGATTTAATATCCTAATTGGGATATTTTTCCCAGTTAGTCCTTTGCTCTGACCTGGTCTATTGTCCAGACTATATTTTCTGGAACTGCAGCCATAAATAAATGCATGGGTCTTCAATTCTGCTTCACCTTGCTGTATCCTGGGAGATATGCATAAGATTTATTCCAGAAATTATCAAAACAACTGCTCTGAGGTACATGTTAGTACATATAGTGATGTTATAATAACTCCTATACTCAGGAAGCTGTAGGGTCAGAACATCCTGAGAAAGTGGGTGTGTATATGAACATCTCTTCATACACAATTACAAACAATGTTCATTTGTTGTTGTTGTTGTTGGCCATCACGTTTGACTTCAATTTCCTGTGCTCATGGAAATTCTGCTTTCCAGCTTTCCAAAAATACTCTGCAGCGTTTGCTGCTGTCATATTGTTCATTCTTCTCTGCGGATGTAGACAGTTTCATGGCTGCAGAAGAAGGAGACGATTGTTTCGTCTTCGCCGTGTAACTTTTCAAAAAACATTTTTTCTGACAGCGGCCAACGAAATATAGAGCGGACAAATTCTCCACTATCTGGAGTTGCAGTGAGAGAGCTTGATAACGTTTCAGCAAACGGAAAAATACACCAGCTGTGGAGAATGTTGGCTGAAGCGGACTATCCATTTGCGTGCACTTCTTTTTTTGTTGTCATTGCCATCCATCATGCAGTCTTCCCGCGTATCAATGCCCCAGATGGTTACAGATTGTATTAGAATTTGTGTCCGGTTTAAGAACAAGCATGGCATGTTCATTTGGAATAAATATTATGTTCATGAACGTAATTCTATGCGACTACCACTCAATTAATGGTAAGCCGTTGTCCAATTTTTGCATAAATCTTCCTTGCCCAAGCCACAGTTGCCTGGCCTGTGCCGTGGGATGTTGGATCATGGTCTTTGTTTACAAATAATTTTTTTCAATAAATTATGAAAATTAACAAATATCTATATATAGATTTTTTTAAATCGATTTTTTTTCTTTTTTTCTTAGTGTATTTCTTTTCCATCTTTGACTCAATTAAAGTTATCTCCATATTATGTCAAGCCGAATGATCAACCCTAGCCTTCCTCTATGACATAGAACAAAAGAGAGTTGGGAATAGAGTCACTCAACACGGTCGTTTCAAACCATTCTAAAAAAAAAGCCTATCTTTCCAAACGCCATCCGTTCCCAAGTGCATGGACCAAGCTTCGGAAGATCGTCGCTTTAAATATCTAAATCTTACATTGAGGAGAGCAATTCATTCTCCCCGGCCAAAATACTTATTTCAGAATTTTATATGCCGGGCTATACAATATGACCAGCGACGATTGGTCGAAATTAACCTCAAAAGTCATCTCCCACCCACTGGATTATCTGCCCCTGACATATGACCAATGCTTTCTGCCTTCTCCGCAAACCCATTGTTTTACAACTCCAGTCACCCAGGACGGGAGAGTCGACCAATGAAATTCCAGACTGGTTATAGGGCTAAAAATATTGAGCAAAACCATAGCCAAGTTGACATGGCTTCGTTCGTTCCTACACTCAGCGATCGAGTCCTCTTCATGGACTTACATGTACACTCCGGGATCACATGGCTCCATGGCTCTATCCGGCAATAAAACAACCCATCCCAACTCTCTGTCTATTAGATTTATCGAGTTCGGCACAGAGTTTGTTTGCCATGAAGAGCTCATCCGTCTGCAATCAGTCTTCAAACATCAACAGCCGGTTGTATTTCTCCTCCATTAAATTTGTATGTGTCACGTGATCGGTAACGTATCAGGGATCACGTGACCCTTACGAAGATAATGGCGGAACTACAACCGGGCATTGATGTTTGAAGACTGAGTAGTGGCAGGAAATTTATTCAAACACTGATAGAAGTGGCGGGAAATTTATTGTCGACCGTCATTATCGACCAGGACTAATGTTTCCCTTCGGACTCCAACACTGCAAGAGTTGTGGTGGTAAATTTATTCAAACACTACGAGAGAGTGGGGGAGGGAAAGGTATTGTCAACCATCATTGTCAACCAGAACCAAAGTTTCTCTTCAGACTAGAACACAGAGAGTAATTGTGGGTAATTTACTTGTGACCTACATTGTTGGCCAGGATCAGTGTTTTCCTTCGGTCTCAAACACTGCAAGAGTAGTGGCGGGAAATTTATTGTCGACAGTCATTGTCATCCTTAGGACCAAGGTTTTCCTTCCGACTAAAACACTGCAAGAGTAAGGGCACGAAATTTATTGTTGACTGTCATTGTAGACCAGGACCAATGTTATCCTTCGGACTCCAACACTGTGAACGTGAGAGTAACGGCGGTAAATTTATTCAAACACTGCGAGAGACGTGGCGGGAAATTTATTGTCGACCGTCATTGTCGACCAGGACTAATGTCTTCCTTTGGACTCCAACACTGCGAGAGTAGTGGCAGTAAATTTATTCAAACACTGCGAGAGTAGGGGCGGGAAATTTATTGTCGACTGTCATTGTCGACCAGAACCAAGGTTTTTCTTCGGACTAGAGCACTGAGAGTAGTGGCGGGTAATTTATTTTTGACCTACTTTGTTGGCCAGGACCAGTGTTTCCTTCGGTCTCAAACACTGCGAGAGTAGTGGCGGGAAATTGTTTTAAACCCTGAATGAGGAGTGGCGGGAAATTTATTGTCGACCGTCATTGTCATCCAGAACCAAGGCTTTCCTTCCAAATGAACACTGCAAGAGTAAGGGCAAGAAATTTATTGTCGACCGTCATTGTCGACCAGGACCAATGTTTTTCTTCGGACTCAAACACTGTGAGAGTAATGGCGGGAAATTTATTAAAACACTGTGAGAGAGGTGGCGGGAAGTTTATTGTCAACCGTCATTGTCGACCAGGACTAATGTTTTCCTTCGGACATCAACACTGAAAGAGTAGTGGCGGTAAATTTATTCAAACACTGCGAGAGTTACGAGGGGCGGGTAATTTATTTGTGACCTACATTGTTGGCCAGGACCACTGTTTTCCTTCGGTCTCAAACACTGCGAGAATAGTGGTGGGAAATGTTTATAAACACTGCGAGAGTAGGGGCAAGAAATTTATTGTCGACCGTCATTGTCGACCAGGCCAATGTTTTTCTTCGGACTCAAACTCTGTGAGAGTAGTGGTGAAAAATTTATTCAAACATCGCGAGAGAAGTGGCGGGAAATTTATTGTCGACCGTCATTGTCAACCAGGACCAATGTTTTATTTCGGACTTCTGTACTGCGCGAGTAGGGGCAAGAACCAAAGTTTTCCTTCGGACTAGAAAACACAGAGAGTGAGGGCAAGAAATTTATCGTCGACCGTCATTGTCGACCAGGACCAAGGTTTTCTACTCGCACTCGAACACTGTGAGAGAAAGGGAGGGAAATTTATTGTCGACCGTCATTGTCAACCAGAACCAAGGTTTTCTGCTCTGACTTAAACACTGCGAGAGTAAGGGCGGGAAATTTATTCAAACACTGCGAGAGAAGTGGCGGGAAATTGATTGTTGACCGTCATTGTCAACCAGAACCAAGGTTTTCTGCTCTGACTTAAACACTGCGAGAGCAGTGGCGGGAAATTTATTCAAACACTGCAAGAGAAGTGGCGGGAAATTTATTGTCGACCGTCATTGTCAACCAGGACCAATGTTTTCTGCTCGGACTCAAACACTGCGAGAGTAAGGACAGGAAATTTATTGTCGACCGTCATTGTCATCCACGCCCAATGTTTTCTGCTCGGACTCAAACACTGCGAGAGAAGGGGCAAGAAATTTATTGTCGACCGTCATTGTCGACCAGGGCCATTAGGTTTTTTCCTCTGACTCCAACAATGCGAGAGCAAAGGCGGAAAATTTATTCCAACACTGCGAGAGAAGTGGCGGGAAATGTATTAACACTGCGAGAATGAGGGCAAGAAATTTATTGTCGACCGTCATTGTCGACCAGGACCAAGGTTTTCTACTCGCACTCAAACACTGTGAGAGTAGGGGCGAGAAATTTATTGTCGACCAGGACCAATGTTTTTCTTCGGACTCGAACACTGCGAGAGTAGTGGCGAAAAATTTATTCAAACACTGCGAGAGAAGTGGCGGGAAATTTATTGTCGACCGTCATTGTCAACCAGGACCAAGGTTTTCCTTCAGACTCAAACACTGCGAGAGCAGAGGCAAGAAAGTTATTGTCACCCAGGTCCATGTTTTTATTCGGACGAAAATAGGAGCAAATTATATTTCAGATTTGTTATAGTATTTCATTGGGTGAGACATAGCTTCCAGTTTTGGGAACTGGGGGCATGGAGGATCCCCCTAAGTTGCCCACCTCCCCACCCTCCCTCCTGGTAATAAATTGACATGGTATGGAAGTGTTTAGCGCCCGATGGTGAGATTGTTCCAAATTTCGAAATGGTTGCTCTACACTGTCAGAAGGACTGGATCAAATTGACCAGGCATATTTGGGTATAGATGTGACGGACCCAAAGAGTTTGCGTCAGATTCTATTTTGACCCAAACAACTTGGTTCCATTTGACCCAACTAGTTTGGGTACGTCACTTCTATACCCAACATTTCTGACATTGTAGTGAGTAACAATTTGTCAGTGTGATTGAGATATTCAACAAACGGATTTTTTACACGGCTGATTTGTTTGATGAATGAAATCAGAATAACTGCAAAACAATCATGGTTCCGACATACTGAGGGGAAATTACGAGCTGATTACTTGCAGGATGTAATGTTGAGAACATGCAGGTAGAAAATACGCGGAGTCATAATTTCGAGTGAATATCATATCTAAATAAACGGCACATTAAAAGAGGTGGTGGAAAACCATGCCTGTGTTGATGGCGTGACGTGATCATGACGTCATGGATGACGTCATTTCCGGTGATATCATTTCGGGTCAAAGGTCGCTTTCGGGTCAAACATCGCATCTGGGTCAAAGGTCACCTCCGATCACGTGTCGGCCCAGTAAGAGTTATCCGCCCATAAAGAAGACCGTACGCTGCAGTTATTTAAATGTCAGTCCCAATGGGGAACCCACTCATGGATATTTGCGGTATGGGGTGCGGCACCTTGTTTTCTCTATCTCACCAAGTAGAACACGACGGAAGGGGTCTCATGACCATTAGGTGACTTTCGCTGAAAAGCTATTGTGCGCATGCGTAGTGCATGAACAGATCTGGGGTGGACGTTTTGGTGTCGAAATGAGCCAATATTGGTTTGATTGGGTTGAGGTATCAAAGTGAAGCACTCGTGAGGGACCATCCAATGCTATTGTGCAAATTGTGGGAAAAGGCTATTGGAATGAACGTTTTGTGGTCGAGGTGGACCAATATTGGTCCAAATGGGTCGCATTGGATATCAGTTTTAAGCACACGTGAGAGAGAGTCGGACTGGACCGGTGTGTAGCGAAAGTAGGGTTATGGTGCGCATGCGCATCAGGGAACGATGGGAAAAGGACATTTGAGTGGACGCTTTGGGGTCGAGGTGGACCAATAGTGGGGAATCCCAGTATATTTGCCCTATGGCCTTTGTGGAGTGTTTTACCGTAACGTTTTAACGCCCTATCTAAACGCCTTAACACCCTATCTTAGCGCATTAACACCCTATCGTAACGTCTTATGCAATGCCTTAACTCCTTAGCATAACAGATTTTTTTACAGTCTGTGACAGATTTCCAATGCTATTATATAATACTCTGTGTGTGGGATGGAGGTGGTGGATGTGTGTCTTCTATACCTGGTTCCAAAATGTTTTATCACCATGATGCAGACAGTTGAGAGAAAGTCAGATCAACGTGTTTACAAGTTTTCATTTAGTTAATATTCCCCTTCATCACAACGTACTCACGCTCGGGAAGCCGTGTTGGGTATGTTTACAATTCAAGCATGCCCTTGCCCAGACAGAAGTTCCCATTTGAGGCAGCATCTGTCATATTCGTTTTTGCACGTTGGATGCATTCTCGGCTGCTCTTGTTCAATCAGAAACCGACCATTTGAGAAAATTCAGTCTTAGGCTATGTTTGTTCTGATCCGTTTGTTCTAATTCTCGTCGGGCAGGCCATGATACTGTGACGGAATTATGTCCCGGTTAAGCATTTTGATCGCATTTTGCAGGGCCTCGGTGGGGGGTAGCCCCATGTCATCTTCCATGTGACGCTTGGTCTTCATGATGGTCCTGTGCATGGGTTCGCCTTTCATTTCAAGCGGTACCAGAGTATACTGTTCATAGATCGCCATGGCTGTTTTCATGATGCTTGTGCGCATTTGGATATACGCCTGTTGTATGTTTTCCTGTACGGCGTCCTACATTCATAAGTATTAAGAGCTGCTCCGACAATACGATCTCAAAAGGTAGGTCCTTCCTCACTTGGGCATTCTTGGGACGTAGCTTGCCTATCTGAGATCAAGCTCTCTATACCAGTAGAAAGATTCT
The DNA here is from genome assembly GCA_036873755.1 of Hanleya hanleyi. Taxonomy (NCBI): domain Eukaryota; kingdom Metazoa; phylum Mollusca; class Polyplacophora; order Lepidopleurida; family Hanleyidae; genus Hanleya; species Hanleya hanleyi. The sequence continues at coordinate 9,687 of JAVTVY010057120.1, read as the reverse complement.
CAGCAGTCTCTGTTTTGGTATCAGTCGGACTCTCAGAATCAGCTGGCATATTCTCAGCATCTGCATCGGATTCCTGTGCGTCGGTGTCTTCAATCCCATGTATATTCTTCTGGTGCCACATCATATTGTAACGTCTGGGATACGTGCGTTCGCACCCAGAGCAAGTATAAGCCGTGGTGACGGTTGAACGTCGACTATGCACGTTTTGGGGATACGCTTGCTTTCATGGACAGTAACGTACGTCAACACACAGCTTACACGTGCACCAGACGTTACGATATGATGCGACACCAGAATAATATACATGGGACTGAAGACAACGAGGCACAAAAAGCCGATGCAGATGCTGAGAATATGCCAGCTGATTCTGCGAGTCCACCGACTGATACCGGAAAAGAGACTGCTTGGATTCTATCTACTGATATAAAGAGCTTGATCTCAGATAGTCTACGTCTCAGAAAAGCCTGAATGAGGAAGTACATACTTTTGGGATCGTGTTGCGAGAGCAGCTATTAATACTCTCGCTGCAGCGGTCGAGGACGCTGGGCAGGATAACTTACAACAGGCGTATCACCAGGAAAAACAGCCATGGCAATCCATGAACAGTAAACCCTGCTACCGCTGAAAATGAAAGGCGACCCCATGCACAGGATCATCATAAAGACCAAGCGTCACCTGGAAGAGGGTAATTGGCTACCACACACCGAGGCCCTGCAAAATGCGATCAAAATGCGCAAACGGCTGTTCCAGTACAAATTGCCGTTACAGTATCCTGGCCTGCCCGACAATTATTAGAACAAACGGATCAGATTTCTGAAATGGTGGGTTCTGATGAGACAAGAGCAGCCGAGAATACATCTAACAGGCAAGAACGAATATGACAGATACAGCCCCCGAATGGGTGCTTCTGATTGGACAAGAGCATACTTGAATTGTAAACATACCGAGCGCGGCTTCCATAGCGGTATGATGTGATGAAGGGGATAATAAACTATATGAAAACTTGTGAACGTATTGATCTTGCTTTCTCTTCACTGTCTGCGTTGTGGCATGGAGACATTATAGAACTAGGTATAGTTGATGAAAGCGTCACTACGTTAAAACGGGCGCTCAGCAACGCCGTCATTACCATCACCATCGCCTCCACTACAAAGCACCGCCACCACCACAAACAACCACCACCACCACGAAGATCCACCACCACACAGCAAACACCGCCACACACCACACACACTCACACGCCACTACCACCACCACACACCACAACACACACAACAACCACCCCACACACACACATGCCCACGCACGCTCAAGTAGCCAGACCGAACATGGCTCCGCGTAAAACGCAGACATCATCTGGGACCACCAAGTCTCAACGTTTTATTTCGTAGTGTGACTGAATTGATACATACACCTTATCGACACGTTGGTATTATATAATAGCATTGTATAATCTCTCAAACAAGGTATAAACTGCTATACTTGGGCGCTAAGGCTTCAGCATACTGTCTTAAGAAAAGACGTTAAGACTTTAAAATAGGGCGCTAAGGCGTTCAGATAGGGTGCTAAGGCGTTACGGTGAAACACTCCACAAAGACCATAGGGCAAATATACTGAGTTTCTGGGTTCCCTACTACTAACCCTGCACCATCACTAAGCCGGCCACGATCCGCTTGGATCTGACATTAACCATCTAGATCCGGTTGATAGGGTTTTCCATATGTTAGGGTCCGCGTTACCGGATTTCTTCTGAAAAGTTTTACATGGACCCACCCCTGACGTGATCGGCCTCGATGAGAGCTTCACATGGTTACCCTCCCCAACCCAGTACGCCCAATGTTGGGCCACCTCGAATCTAAAAGATCCATTCCCATGCCCTTTTGCCACCATTACCTGCCTGCGCATGCCCACCATAGCCCTACTTTAACTGCACACCAGTCGAGTCGGACTCTCCCCACGAGTGATTCAAACTGATATCGCATACGGCCCATTCGGGCCAATATTGGTCCATCTCGACCCAAAAACATCCATTAATTCCAATGCACTTTTCCCAAAATTCCCCATCTGCGCATGCGTGTCATAGCCTGACTTCCTCGACCCACTGATCCGGTTGGATGGGTCCTCATGAGTGCTTCACTCTGAAACAACTTCCGATCCAATCGAACCAATATTGGCCCACCTCGACCCCAAAACGTCCACCCGAGATCTGCTTATGCACTACGCATGCGCACGATAACTTTTCAGCGAAATTCACCCGATGGCTAGGAAACTCATTCCAACGTGTTCTACATGGTGAGACAGAGAAAACAAGGTGCTACACCAAATACTGCAAATGTCCATGAGTGGGTTTCCATCGAAACTAACATTGAAATAACTGCAGCATGCGGTCTTTTTTAGGGGGCAGATAAGCCTTGCTGAGCCGTCACGTGACCGTCGGTGACCTTTGCCCCGGACGTGACCTTTGACACGGAAGTGACCTTTGACCCAGAAGTGATATCACCGGAAGCGAGGTCATCGGTGACGTCATCGCCACGTCACGCCACCAAATCAGGGTCAGATAACTCTGGGCGCGCATAAATGATAATGAATTCGCTGTCTCCCTAGTCTGATGCGATGAATAAAGTTTACTACCAGAGAGATGACCACCATGTCCTCGGCAGAAAGAAGCCATATAATGTTTTTCGTATCTGGCATATTGGTGAAGTTGGTAATGTCCTTGATATATATCAAAAAATAAGGTTTTCATAGGCAGGCTCAATGGTCCGCTCCCTGAAATTTGTAAACTTTGCCAACCTTTCTCCCCTTTCTTAAAAAAAACTCGTTCACTGATATTGGCACGATGCTCCCGTCTCGGTTGACATCGTGCCAATGTCAGTGGACGAGTTTGTGTGGCCTCTCAAATGGAGAATTATTCTGTCAGCTGAGCCAGGCTCTTTGGAACATACTTGGAACAGACATAGGTGTTATAGACGCGAGTGTTATAGAATTGTAAATCTAACCAGGGTATTTACAGTAGGCAAGTATAGTTGTCTTGGTCATTATCATGACCATTCAGTTGGGTTTTCTAGAACTTGAGCGGATGTCGAGTTGACTCGCCCTGTCTGACGTTTGTATCCCGGCGACTCAAATACGCCGAAAAATTACTTTACACACAACAGTAAGATTTATGATTAAAGCTGAAGTATCATATCAGATACAATAAATATTTTTACCCCGCCCACGGAGAGGACATATTTTATACTCTTATATGTCTGACTTTCTGTGTGTTCGTTTCTCACCGACAGGATACTATGAAAGAGAAAAGTCAATAAACGTGTACACTCGCAAAACTTAGAGACTACTGAGATCACACTTGGTATATTGGGAGCCGCTACACCATACATCATATCCGCTGTTGGATTGCTCGCTGGAAGATTCTGCATGATAACGGGTTATTTACATAAGTTAGTGTAATTCCAGCGATAAATATCCACCAAAGAAAAAACTTGACAATCGATTGTCCTGAAACTCACCGACAGTGTGCCCAGTCCAAGGACCAACAAAAATTGGCAAAGAAAATAGGGTGTCGACCAGGCGGTTTTCAAGCTCAATTTTACACCGTAAAGTATGCCATGTGCTCGTAAGCTGAAAATGGCCTCAATTCACAGCCACACTTTCACACTTCCATCTGCATAGTGAGGCATGGGCCAATCCTACTGGCAAAATACCATGTACTGATTTGAAGCAAATCAACCAGTCAACTGAATGATATCACAAATATCAATAAACAAAAAGCCAACAAAAATTCTCATGGGGTCAAACCTGGTGGAATTTTAATTTCAAAGAATTTGAGGGGGACCAAAAATCCGCAACTGTGGACTGAGCCCTAATATGGCCACCAGGTGGCCATCTTGGATTTCCCCAAGAAACATTGCTATTGCGATTTCTCAGGAACTACTGCATGGATCTTTCTCAAATTTGGTACCCAAGTCCCCCTTGGGGTTTCGTAGTGCAAGCTACCTTTTGTTACTTGATTCGAAATGTCCCCATGAAACTTTATCGCGATTTCTCGAGAACTGCTGCCTGGATCTTTCTCAAATTTGACGAACAGGTTCCCCATGTGGTCCAGCTGTGCAAGATACCTTTTTTGGTCCATTCTGAATTCCAATATGGCCGCATCTTGAATTTCCCATGAAACTTTTTCATGAAATCTCAGGAAATTACTGCATTGATCATTTAATGTTCAAGGGAGACAACAGAAGTTAGAAACTCATCTGTTGCAGTTCTTTAGTAAAAACTTCTCACAGCTACTTTCTCCAGTTACAGTCAGATGAGCTACATGTACAGTGCCGTGGCACTATCTTTGTATTCATTCTCAAGAAACTACAACCAGTTCCAAACGAAAACGCTGGAAATTCATATTCAAGAGACAAGAGCTATTCAAACGACCACATGAAAACACTGGAAATTAGCGAAAACGTCGAAAATTGCGTGAAACATCAGAAATACAAAAAAACACAGAAAATAATTTCCACCACGGTGAAAATAAATTTCCCCCGCGGTGAAAATAATTTCCACTGCGGTGGTAATAATATCCACCGCGGTGGTAATAATTTCCTAATTTCCACCGCCGTGATAATAATTTCCACCTCGGTGGTAATAATTTCCATATTATTCCACCGCGGTGGAAATTATTTTCGCGATAACAACATCAACAAATAGTACGTAGTCTTTGAGCAGTCCACTTCTTGCATTTAGTATCATTACATGAACAGAAAATGATCAGGTTCCCGTAACGCAACTTTCAACTTCTTCAACGTACATGTATAAACAGAGCTAAGGAGTTCCTAGGAGGAAAATACACTATTATAAATAGCAATTATAAATCCTTCCTGAAATTGAGTTTAAACCATAACACATTTTGTTAGTTCCCTTGTAAACTTACTATTGCTCTTGAGTGTACCAAATCAGCTGGCACAAAAATTTCCACACCACCTGACTTAACACTGCAACCGGTTCTATTTAGCTGAGTACATGTATATTCAAATCCAGGAATAATAGGTAAATGCTGAATAAACAGCTAAGTTTCAGATGGTTTCAGTGTCGTATTGAAGTTCTTGGCATCTAGAGTACGCTTGGTCTGGTTATTACTGGAAGTGGCGTTTCAATGTGCATGCGCAAATCGAAAAGTGGCATTTAGGGTTAGGCAAAGGTGAGTTTGAGCGATTTATATGCCATGCGTGATCCCAATGGGACATGTAAGGTGTCGCTTAGAAGTTTTCAGGTATAGACTACGATTTGGTGTGATATTGAGCGGAACTGACGTCATTGTGCGCATTATCTGTTGAAAAGGATAATATAATGGGCGTATCAGGGGCGTGTTTGAGCCAAATGGGTCGCAAAAGGTGTCGTCTTGAAACCCTGGGCATGTAGACTACGGCTGAGGTGGTATTGACCGGAAGTGATTGTGCGCAGCAGTAGAGAAAGATGGCATTATGGGGTAAGCAGGGGGCGTGTTTGCGCCAGCTAGCGTCTATCCTGGGTCCCGATGGGCCCACAAGAGTGTCGTCTTGCACGGTTCCAGGTTAGTCCCTAATTCGCCCAAACACACCCTGTGCACCCCTAAAATGCCATCTTTCTCTACTACTTCTCCACTGCCCATGGGCAGCATGACGTCACAGCCACATCGCTATATTGGGACAACGTACGGCCCATCTATCCCCTTGCACACCCCAAAACCAAAACAACTTTCTCTACTGAGCATGCGCATCATGAATCACTTCCGGTCAATACCCCACGAGTCATAGTCTTCTTGAGCTTCAAGGCGACAACCTATGCGATCCATTGAGACAAAGACTGGTCCCTATAGATCGCTCAATCACGCCCCTGCGCACCCCTGTGTCACCCTCTTTCTCTACTACTCCTGTAGTGAGCATGTGGACCGTAACGTTCATCCCGGTAAAACCACGCCAATCGTACATATGGCATATTTTGACCTAAGATGGTCATTCACGCCCCTGCATTCGAACAAGATGCCATCTATTGTCTAATACTCCTCGACTGTGCATGCGCAACATGACGTCGCTGGCGCTCAATACCTCACCAATCGTAGTGGACACCACCAGAGCTTCAAGACGACACCATCCACATCCCATTTCGATCAGAAATAACCCTTAGACCTCACAGACACGTCTCAGCACGACCTTAAAATGCCACTTTTTTGCACTACTCCTCGCCTGTGCATGCGCAACATGACATCGCTGGCGCTCAATACCTCACCAATCGTAGTGCACACCACCCGAGCTTCAAGACGACACCATCCACATCCCATTTCGATCAGAAATAACCCTTAGACCTCACAGACACGTCTCAGCACGACCTTAAAATGTCACTTTTTTGCACTACTCATCGATTTCATTGCGGTTTAAATAAACATTCCCACTGATCAGCATTCGGGGTATTACTCCTGAATGTCTATACTATATTATTCAGACTTGCTACTTATCTTAAACGTCAATTCCAATCCGGGTTTCCCCACAAAGTGCACAGTGCCACTTAATCCGCTGTGAGCTCCGTCCATAATATTTGGGTAGTGGATTGCCAAGACGTGTTTGAATCAGCGATTACCGGCATAAATGGTGTGAATGTGCAGGAAATATACGTCATATGCAGGTGGAATATTACTGTCCAGAAAGGGATAGTTTACCATGTTGGAATTGTAATCGTCTCATTTACCATAAAGTCGAGGAGAGAGAAGGCCCGCTTCAGTTTCGTTTTTATATAAAACCAATTCTACTCCTCAAAAACAAGTTCTGAACTTCGCTCAAGTAAGAGTTGAAACTCATCCCGCTCAAATTCACCAGGGTTCACCCAGGTTAGGGTTCACACAGGTTAGGGTTCACCCAGGTTAGGGTTCACCCAGGTTAGGGTTCACACAGGTTAGGGTTCACCCAGGTTAGGGTTCACCAAGGTTAGGTTTCACACAGGTTAGGGTTCACAGAGGTTAGGGTTCACCCAGGTTAGGGTTCACCCAGGTTGGGGTTCACACAGGTTAGGGTTCAGCCAGGTTAGGGTTCACACAGGTTAGGGTTCACCCAGGTTAGGGTTCACACAGGTTAGGGTTCACACAGGTTAGGGTTCACCCAGGTTAGGGTTCACTCAGGTTAGGGTTCACCCAGGTTAGGGTTCACCCAGGTTAGGGTTCACACAGGTTAGGGTTCACAGAGGTTATAAGGGGGAAATTCGCTCAAATTTTACTCAAGTTTGAGTTGATAAATCACTAAGTTGAGTGAAGTTGATTCCACCTAAATTGAACTAACTCAACTTGGGTGGAAGTCACTCAAATTGTGTCAAAATTTTCACTCAAGTGCTTTAGCGGGATGAATTTTCACTCTTACTTGAGTGAAATCTCAAGTTTAAAAAAAAAAGTATAGGTTGATATATATTTGAAACCGACCCAATAACTTATTTGTTCGTCAAAACATTTGCTAGATATCTTTCTAAGAATAAAACAAACTCAGTCATGTTCAATTACGATAAACATGATAAGGTATTAAATTCAGGCGTTGACAGGTTAGATTAGTGCTATCGTGGCTTGTTTAAGATCTGATACTTTATCCTTACCTGCATAGCGATGAAATGAGATGTAGGTAGCAATGTAATCCCTATTTGCGAGTAACGATCACCGATTTAATATTTTAGAAGTTTGAAACTACAAGAAACAGATTAAAGGATAACTTGTTCAGTACATTACAGGCTTTGTGGAAATACATATCTTTAATGGTTCTGAGTGCCCTTGTTCAACATAAAAATAAAATTCATGACACTCTATATGCGAGAGCTGTCCGTGAGATGAATCATGACTGTACGCCCAGTGGTTCCTCAGTTAGGAATGGGGCATGAGTGAGGAGTGAAATCATTTGTCTTCTGTTTCGAAATCCGGACAATGTAATGGCACTAATATTAAAGGAAAAAAACACAATTTCATAGAAGAAAGATGATGTACATTCTAGATACATTCCGGTAGTTCGTGGTACGATAGCGCAGTCTACAAACTCATTCGAGGTAAACACGCCATGGTACTACTATACTGCATGTAATCCACACCTTGACTAACCGATGTGAATATATATGATTACCGTTTATATTGTCTTGGTACTGTATATTTGAACCGCAATAGTTTTCCAACAGTACAACATATTGTTTTATATTTTACGGTAATTTATATGAGCTTCAAATATTAGTATTATTATTACCAGAATAGTTAGCTTTTATATAGTTTAAGGTAATCCACTTCAAAGTCAACCACGTATTGGAAAACACAATGTGGACGACGGCTGTGTACTGAATGCAAGATCTAATGCTTGTTTTCACACATATGCCTCAGCATACATCTGCATGTTATATACTTATAATATATGTAAAACACAATTTGGATGTGGTCAGTCACATGCACCCTCTCATCTTCACAAGTCCAGGTCAATCCTAAATCATCGCAGAGGTTTCTCCTGAACATTTTTGGTGATTCGATTGAGTTCTTGAGTGGATGCCTCTATTATACAATCTCTTACATTTCACCCCCGCGCTTGTCTTGGATTAGCATGACGGTATCCCAAGCCTGTGGTTTTTGCTTTGAATTGCGATGTCGATTTCAGCTTGACATCAAAGCAGTATGGCCCGCGATGAAATTCAAACCTGTCACATCTCATACCTCGCAGCAGGTTGACCTAATCAACTGTCTTAGCGCGTTCACTGATTGGGATGATTCAGAGGAAACTCCTTGATCTATTTATATCTCGTATGAGCAACTAACCAAGCCAGTGTAAATATCCTAACAGATCGATCGATACACTGGCTCGCGAGGATGCCTCATCTGGGATACAGTCTGAAATACTTCTTTGTCATTCTCCTGAGCACGGAGCTTCTAGAAACTGGGAACTGCTAGGAACTGGCATAAGGCATTCCAAACAGAGTAGCATGGAGCTCCTAGGAACTTCAAGGCATACTTTTTGGAACTGGGCAGACAAAGGATGTCTTAGCTATATCATGCAATGGACCTTTTCACCACGGATTCGGTAAATTTCGCGTCCATTCGGAGAATCAAATCACGTGGCACCAATCATTTGCTGGTGGGTTGACGGCTCACCTCATCGTTTTCTGTGTGCAGATTTGTCTCTGCCATAACAGAGGTATGTAGCAAATAATTACAACGAATGATCTTTGAATTGGAAAACATTTTCTTTTGTAATAAAGCGTCTGTGTTCCAAGCTGCCATAATTTTTTGTTTTAATTTATGATCTTTTATCGGCAATGATTTCAAGAGATAGTGTCATTTCCGATTGTGATCTCCAGGCAGAGGTCGCAGCACAGACACGATTTGGCGCGAGATACAAAATGGCGACAGCGTCATTGACGACCGCCTTGACAGCATCATTTATTGATTTGAAGGAGGTTTATGGGAGAGGCCTTATTCCACAATCACTCCAGCATTTCAACATTACAAGTATTATTTCGTTTTTTGTCGAGTCAGGCCATGATGGAGGAGCTCATTTGTGTTGGAGGTGAAACACGCACGCTGTTGACTGCAAGATTCTCTTTTTGCGTTTTTTCACAGCCCACCAGCTTTTCACGTTGTCACGTGTTTCGGCTATTTTCGGTATGAAAAGGTCTATGGCATGGGGTCAATTGGAAATCCTCTCCATCCAGATT
>JAVTVY010057119.1:0-28661 GCA_036873755.1 Hanleya hanleyi | reverse complement strand
TTAAGTATAGGGGGCATTGAGTGAGAAGTTAAGTATAGGGGGCATTGAGTGAGAAGTTAAGTATAGGGGGCATTGAGTGAGAAGTTAAGTATAGGGGGCATTGAGTGAGAAGTTAAGTATAGGGGGCATTGAGTGAGAAGAAAAATTAGAGGAATGACTGGAGAGTCTCAATGGTGATTTGTTGAACATTGAGTAGATACATGTAACGAGTTCATGGTAACACTAGCATGTAATAGGAATGGCTACCACAATTGGTCATATAAGCGAGAATAATGGACTTGAGAGTTGTGGGAAAGAAGGTTATAAAGTTGTGTTCATAACTATGAAGAGGTAGATATTGTTTAATAAGAATGTGGGGATTAGTACACACTCCCCGTCAGTGCCTACGTCACACTTATAAGAGGGATCCTGTGTAGGGCGGTTTGGGGGAAATAGGCTGCACAGTGTTTGCACAACCAGGGATAGAGTGCCCAATTACATCCATCCTCACTGCTTTGTGTTCTTTTTTTTTAGCGTATCCATTTATAACAGTCCTCACAAAAACAAAACTTGGCTCGACAAAATCTTGTATAAAAATAATCTGCTTTTAACACAATGTTTCAAATTGCTGATGTGGCATTTGCCTCGGCATTGTGGAGGCTAATAGAGGGGGACACTCTATATGCTTTGCACAGTCATGACAGTTGAATAATCTTGTGTGGTGTTTTAAAAGAGCACATCAAGGGGTTCAGGTATGAGAAAAAGGGGTGCACAGAGGGGATCGCTTCCATCTGAAAAGAGCAAGTGTATGAAAAAAAATATAAAAAAAGAATCACCCATTTCTGCGAGTGGAGATGAGTTTAGAATACTCCAACTTTAGAGAGATATTACCCTATTTCTTCTAATTTTTCGAACAGCATTTTTAGACTTAGAAGCAGAAAAAATTCATCTTTATGTCAACTGAGGCTGAGTACTGTGGCATGGATATGTTATTTATCCCAAGAACTGAAAAGATAGCTTGTGAAATTTGTAGAATGTTTGCAGAATTTCTCTCCACAGTAGCCTGAAGTTAAGTTTTGCAGTCTGAATAATTAGAAGAAATAGGGTAGTGCAAGAGCACTCATTATTAAGACTGCATCCATTGTCAAAGATCCATGGACACAAATCCCCCAGCCACTAGCAGTGGTGTTTGTTTATTTTATACAGATCTCATCCACATCTTCACCAAGCTATATCGGGACCCGCCTAGTGGGTTTAACCGGGTTATTCTGGGGCGACTAATTCATACATTCGTCATTGGGGCCTGTCAGCAATGTGATGTGCGACCAAAACGTCTGCTGGCCTTTTTCACAGAAATCTTCAAAAATATCCGGTAAGAAAGTGTCGAATAAGGTGAATATCCTGGAAGAAATATGGTGTAGTTAAATGATATACATAGTATGAAATGATCTTGGTCATCCGACCATCGTGATATGACTGACAATTTGTTCAATGCGATGTTAAATGTTATTTCTACTCTGTTAATCATTTGACAACTGCTGTATTTATTCCTTGTTTGGGAGTAGCAGGACTTTTGTTCATTGAATTATGCCCATTGTTATTGCATTACTGCAGGAAAGCCTGATTAATCTAAGGCCACAGAAAGTTAATTAATTGGTTCTCTGAATCTCCAAATCTGCATGGACAGGGTTCTGCTAAATTTCTCCTCTTGAAGTTCCAAGTTCAACTGTATAGGTTTGTCATACCAATCTAATCCCAGTAGAAATTAAGAGATATCCCGGTTCATCCCTTCTGGTTTCAGCTGCTTAATGTCAGTTGAAGTCAAAGCCATCAATTAGACAGGACTGCTTTATGTGACTCTACATTTCTCTTGAATTATCTTAACATTTTTCGTTAAGTCTCTTTTCAAATTTGTTACTCTTTGCATTCTATTTCCTTACCAGACAGGAGAAAAGCACAGTGGTTTTGGAACATCTTGTAGCAGCCATGAATGCTCTTGTCCAATCAGCTGCTGTTAATGGGAGAAAGCAGATCTGTCGTCTTGGTGAAGATGTCTTCCTCAGTCTCCTCTATCTGTGGAATAACCGACCAACAGATGTCTTGAAGGTAACCCATCGACACCAGGTTTTACCCCTCTGCCATTTTTGTACACCACAATTGAATCTGGTGATGTGATGGATTATGACACTATTGAGCTAAATGACCTATGCTTAATGTTTTATATTGAGATTGAGGTTAAATCTGGATTTATATCAATAATCAGGTTGTCACCAAACTTCCCTAATAAACATCACACATGCATCTGGGTCCCAATAGTTGTGGAGTTCTTGGCTCGTTGTACTATTCTTTACGTGTGGAGGTTATATGGATTAACATCAGCATTAGTTTAGTATTAACTGCCCCAAATTTTCATTCATAACTTAACCCTTATTTCGGGTTGAATGCGATAGCTGCATGTAGCAGTACATTAGTGAAATACTGTGGCGGAACCTGTAACTTCATGCCAGAAGGATGTCCTGAGTTCTGGTGATGCAGTAGAACATGTCAAAAGTGAATCTGTTATGAGATATCTTTCAAACTGAGGCAGTTTGATTGATCTATTCCAGGCTTTATGAATGGTAAAACATTGGACAGACTTGCCACAGTATAATATTTTCAACCTATAACTGAGGCCCATAGTAATGCCAAATATGGTGAATCCTTTAATAATTAAATCACAGGAAGTTCAATTTCCCATCATAAAATCGTGGGGTGATCAATTTATTAGTACCAGAAGTTGACAAAATGACCCAGAATCATACAGATACATGTAATCCATTGTATCTTTGTTATTTTAATGATTTGATAGGGTGATCAAGTATCTCAGAATGACTGATTGAATTTTGTCCACAAAATCGGGGGTGACGGAATTTTAATAGGGTGAATCAATTAATAGAGGATTTAAAATATTCTTGTCATATGATTTCATAGGAGGAGATTATCCAGTTCTTTCACATACAGTTACTAGCTCATCACCCTCAGGGAGCCCACTTGGAGGAGACGGGAGCGTTTGCTGTAGACTGGGATCTGTGGAAGGTGTGTATGAATCAATTCCAATATTTTAAATCTAAAAGTAGCAGATATGCCAGCCAAAAATACACATTCACATAGTACTTAAATATTATAAAGTGAAATCATATTCAACAAAATTTGTGGTAGTGTTTGATTTTATCTTGAAATGTTAAAAGAGTGGGCGTTCTGTGCAATTTTCATTTTATTATATGTACTGCTTGCACCTTATATATTGTTACTTGTCGTAACATTGATTTTCCAATGAAAGTCTGCATGGTTCAATTTTTAATGAAGAAAAAAACATGTCATCTATAATGCAAATTAGACAACAATTTCTTTTTTTGATACCATCCGATGCAGATATATTTGTCCATGTTCGCCTGTTCAATATGTCTCTGCAGATGTCTCTTGATTCAATATATTCTTGATTTTATTGGGCAAAAATGACCTTTTTACCTCCATTTTAGAGAGGTGTTTTCCGTAACCTGTTAATGCCAACCAAAGATTGACAATTTAGTACCAATCATGATAACATCATCTCCCCATATCCACTGTATAAGGTTGGTGTAACATTGTAATGAATTGTTATAGAAATATCAGTACATCAAAGGACTATCTGACAGAACACTTGATTGGTCGATTCAAATTGTTCTGGAAAAAATTTGGTACTTTCATTGGCTTGTGAAGACAATTGAAAGACCATCCAGCCAATGGGTGTGAAGTATCTGTAACGGTCCATAAATGATGACTGGATATTGTGATCTATTCTCCAGAGTCACCTGAGGAAGCTGTATGAGGCTGTGTACACAGATCTAGGACAATTGGGTGGCAGGAACAAGTTCACCACAGGGTATGGTAGGCTTAATATGGTTGGTCGAATGGCATAAATAGACACCCCCACATAAATAATGGAACTGGTACCTTTTTCCTCACTTGAAAGACATTTACTTCTTGAATGGTTGAATGTGCATAGGATTTGATGTAATGATTAAAGAAGATCAAAAATCGGTACTTGCACTTTTCACTGGCGAATGATCTCTGACTGAAAGTACACTATTTTGTGACAAGCCTGTTGATGTGAAGCTGGTATTAACTAACAAATACTGTTTATTTATTTCGTTGATGTCACCGTTTTATCATGTGTATAATTGTGTATATTTCTCTGTATAAACTATTCCTTCCTCATTTCAGTTTCAGAGAAGCTGTTCTGAAGCCTCTTTATGTAGAGTTGGTCTCAAATCTCTGTCACCAGGTACAATTGTTTGCTAATATTTAACCTGATGTTTGGAATGGCCATTCTTCAGGGAATGCATGTTGATATTCATATCCAGTCCTCATTTTGTAAGAAGCATCATTGTGAAAATACAAGCTAGAATGCACTATATCGTATAAACTGATATCCACCACAATGGCATCTTTTCCCTTAATTTATGTTTCACCTGAATATCTAATAGCTTTGTTGAATGTTCTGAAATGTTCTTTGGGAACAGGGATAACCACTCACCTCCTATTCTCCAAAGAAAGGAGTGTATTTTTGTGACCTAGGTTTGCGATAACATCTTGATTATGTAAATCTGGAATTTCAGTGTATGATATCAACTTGTCTGAAGCAACCATATTGTGTTCAGCTGTTCACAGGATCTAGCAATGTGATAGAAGTAACACAGTTACAGACAGAGAGTTTGGAGAGCTCTGAACCGAGGGCAAAGAAGAGACGACTGGAGTCCGGCTGGTCAACTCTCCGTGATGCAATCTCCTCCACTGGACAGACTATGCAGGCTATACCATGGTGGGCTCATATTCTATGCTATTAAGTTCTGAAACACAAATTTGCGTTCACCTCAGGTGAAAATCTGCTGTATGTCCATCTCTTCTTCTAGGCTTTGTGTTTTCTATTATTTTAGTTTTTGCCTATCCCAGAAATTACACCTGTATTTTATCTCCATTGTTGAATCACATAAAATACAAAGAGAAGCAGGGATATTGCAATGCCAATTCACCCTAATCATGGTAAGTCCTCAAATAATTCAATTACCCCATTAAAACTGAAGTTGAGTACAGAATTCAAATGGTTGTGATACATTTCGTCACCCTCTTAAAATCATTAGAAGGTGAAAATAATGGATTATCTGCAGAATCAGGGGTCAAAATATTCAAAATAATTTACCTGTCACACGAGTGACCAAAATGTTCACCTGTCACCTTTAAGAATTACCTGAACATGCAGTCGTAACATGAACATGTAACTCAAGATTAATGACAAAGATGTTGCAAGACACTAATAAATTAATGAAACCTTGTTTACTTGCACTTATTAGCAGGTGTTTTGAATGAATTTTGTTGAAGATATATTTTGAACACCAAAACAAAATTATTGGCTACCTGTCAATAGAGACAGGTACTTTATTTCTCTACCTGTCTCTTTCAAAAATTACCTGTCAGAGACAGGTGTAAATTTCGACCCCTGATAATTTTGGACCATTTTGTTAACTTCCTGAACTGATACATTTTATCACCTCTGATTTTAAGATGGGAAATTTCACTTCCTTTGATTGAATAGTGGAAGATTATCTTTTATATATTCATTAGCATGGTGGGAAATGGGAGTCAAGGACCCACAGCGTCATGATAAGGTGCATGTATGCGTGCGTTGTAAGGCTTGTCAATTTGTCCATCGTTATTGGGCTCCTGTAGGAAAATCTTTGATTTACAGATATATAAAAATGTTATGTAATGGTTATGAATCTAATACGATGTTAATGAATCTGATGTAATGGCATCCCTAGGATTCAATTCCTTTGGTGAACCCAAAAGTTTTTCATGTTAATAAAATGCTGTTATTTCAATTTTTCCTGAATTTTCGTCAACTAACTCTTTTTTGTCTTCAGGCTGCAGTTGTTAAGACGGCTTCTAGAGAAGTACCCTGGGAATTTGCCAGTAGATGAAGTCAACCCTTTACTGGAAGTTCTACTGCAGATACTGACAGAGTCCAAAAGGTATTATTTTATTTTTCTCCCAAATTATCCCAAATTATAAACTTATTCTATGCGCAATTAGATGGCTATTTTTCCAATGAATTTGTGCTTATATCTCTTATCAGTTCAACATTTAGATTGTCATCCTACTTTAACAGGGTATGGAGAAAAGGTAGTTTAATATTTTTCCTTGCGGTATTGAATTACAGGGGAGAAGTAGTATCATACACTTTACACTGTCTTCAGTCCATTGCTTTGGCTGTCCGAGTCCTTCGTGACTCAGTCCATTCCAGGCCACACCACAACCAAGCATTGTGGGACAAAGTATGGGCCGCAGGATTAAGGTATGTTGCATTTGGGATAATAAATAAACTATGAAAACAAATTAATGCATTAAATACTTTAAAATTTGAAAGTATATAGAGAAGACAGAAAATGTTGAACTATTGTCGTGAGCAGCCTTTAATCCTATATGAAATCATGATTTTGTTGATAAATTTGATAAAAATAATAAAGTGCTAAGAAACAGTTCAGAGAGGGTTAATTTCAGTATTAAGGTATGACCGAGTAAATTTTATTTCTAGCTTCACAGGTGCTGCTGCCCAGTTTTTGTTGTGCCACATCAACCATTTTTATCGCTGATGGCAAAAATTGTCTTTGTATTTGGAGGAAATAACTTTGTTAAAGGCTGATTGGTCAAGTAGCTGCATGCAAATTGTGTTAACCTATTTGTCTGCCAGAAAACAACGGACATATTCGGTGTGCTGCAAAAAAAACCCCTCTCTAGTCATATATAACCCTCCCTAGTCAAATTAATCCCCTCTAAATCATATTAAACCCTCCCTTATCATATTAAACCCTTGCTAGTCATATTAAACCCTCCAGTCATATTAACCCCCCTCCCCTTCTAGTCTTATTAAATCCCCCCTAATCATGTTAAACTCTCTTTAGTCATATTAAACCCTCCCTTGTCATATACCCCCCAGTCATATTACCCCCCCCCCCGTCATATTAAAACCTCCCTAATCATATTAAACCCTCTCTAGTCACATTACTCCCTCTCTCCTTTCAGTTATATTCCCCCCCCCCCCCCCTCGCTCCTTTCTAGGCTTATTAATATCTCTTTAGTCATATTGAACCTTCCCTAGTTCTATTAAACCCTACCTGGTCATATTGAACACTCCCTATGATATTAAACCCTCCCTAGTCGTATTAAACCCTCCACAGTCATATTAAATCCTACACAGTCATATTAACCCTCCTCTGTTTAGTCTTATTAAACCCTCCCTAATCATGTTAAACCCTCTTTAGTCATATTCAACCCTCCCTAGTCATATTAAACAATCTCTAGTAATCTCAAACCCTCCACAATTATATGAACCCTCTCTCTTATCGTCTTATTAAACCCTTCCTAATCATATTAAACCCTCCCTAGTCATATTAAACCATTCTTATTCATATAAACCCTCCTAATCCTATTAAACCCTCCCTAATCATATTAACCCCTCTCCCCTTCATATTAAACTCTTGCTAGTCATATTACTCACTCTTGTCATATTAAACCTTCTGTAATCATATTAAACCCTTCTTAATCATATTAAACCCTCCTTAGTCACATTGCCCCCCTCCCCCTCTAGGCTTATTAAACTCTCCCATTTCATATTGAACCTTCCCTAGTCATATTAAACCCTTCCTAGTAATATTACCACCCTCCCTGTCGTATTAAACCTTCCTAGACTTATTAGCCCCCCCCCGATCATATTAAACCCTCCCTAGTCATGTTACACAATAGAGTACCAGTGAATCTGGGAATTGATTTTATTCAGCCTATTTGGTGAGAACTTAAACTTGAGGGTTGTGTAATTCATGTTTTGAACATCTTTCCTGTCCAGATTAATAAGCCTTCATCAGTCCACCAAAGAGTGTTTCCAGCTGCTAACATCCATGACCAGGTGCAAGCTGATTACTCCAGCCAAAGACATGTGGAATCTATTCTTCCCAAATATCTGCACCCCTTCACAAGAGGCTGTGGCATTTATTGCTGCTTATCTCCCGTTGCATGATTTGCCGGATAATTACCAGCCGTCTTTGTTAGGGGTTTCTCAGCTAGTCAACAGAGGGTCCTATCCCTTGCGAAAGCAGCTTTGTGATTGGCTCCTGTCATGCAGGGAGGACCTGGATGATACATCAAGCAAAGACTATTGTCGAATTGACCAGGAGAAATTAGCAGAGATTTTGTCTGTACTGACATTAAGAAATTGTAGAAGTGGTTTTCAACAGATCTGTTTGTCAACAGAAGGAACAAAAGCAGATCCTGATCTTTCATTTGACCAGCGTATACAGGATCTTTACTTGAGTTCCACATTTGATTTATCTCCTGTATCTGGTAATGGCTCAGAACATTTGGACCTGGATACAGTGAACAATGCCAATGTTCTACAAGTTTTCCAGCACTTGCAAGATCTGTTCAACAAAGATGTAAGGTCCTTGCTGGAAATCCCTGAACCCCAGGTACTGTGGATGTCAATTATTCAATTTATGAATGACTGTCTATGGTTTCCTAATCATCAGTCTTGATAGAAAGGGCACCCATTCTTTTTACTATCCGAGGCACTCCATGGTCACAGAAATTCCACTCCATTTCATCAAAATTTAATCTTCCAAACAGAATTGGAAAGAAGCTGAATCACATCAGGGAGACAATTTGTACTGTCACAATCAGGGGAGATAATCTCAATTATGATAATCAGGGGAGGTAATCTGAAATTGCTGCCTATTATTTGAAACCATGCAACTGGGACATCGGGCTACGTGGGCAAAACGAATAGATGCCCAGTGGTCCACCAGGGCTTAAATGAAAAAAAATAAAAAAATAAAATAAAATAAATAAAAAATGTTCTTGGGACACAATAAACAGCTTTGCCCTGTTAAATTGGTAACAAATTTTCAATCTGTAGTGTACGAGTTAATTCTTAAAGAAATAGTGTCATTATAGAACTATTTTACAAATAACCTATTGTCAGTAGAGATCAACTATGGTAAAAGTTTGTCTATGACATTTGTTTGTTTTCACGGGGCGATTTAGTCCCGTAGGGACTAATGGTCCTGTATTGTAGTCAGGAAAAAATTGAGCACATTTGGTACCGTTGCCAGGGTGACTGGTTGTTTATTTAACTGCTTTAGGCTTTGAGAGGAAGAGCAGAAGAAAAGAGTCCTCAAGTTATTCAGCTACTGCAGATAGTTTGGTCAACTATTTTGGCTAGATTTTGTTTCACCTGGTCTATATTAGGGAAGTTAAATATTTTCTGCTATTCTTATATATGTTCATATGTCATTTTCACAGAGATTTCCTGCTTTAGAGCATGAATACAAAATGGATACTATTCAGAGGTTGACTTAGAGAGTTTTCCTGAAAGGATGTCATAAATCACTGGTTGATAAAAACTTTATTTAGAACACTTAACAAATACAGAAGAAAATAGTTTCAGGCAGACTTATCATATGTTTGCCATGTTGGCAAGAAATTCTAATTTTCTAGGCTTCCATTCTTGCAGAAATTGTATACACGGTATGTGACTTGGGAACTATCACATAAACATCCCTCCACCAGACCGTCTATACCATTTAGCCCATAGACACATGCATGACACATGCATGACCTAGGTCAGTGG
The DNA here is from genome assembly GCA_036873755.1 of Hanleya hanleyi. Taxonomy (NCBI): domain Eukaryota; kingdom Metazoa; phylum Mollusca; class Polyplacophora; order Lepidopleurida; family Hanleyidae; genus Hanleya; species Hanleya hanleyi. The sequence continues at coordinate 18,985 of JAVTVY010057119.1, read as the reverse complement.
CTTGGTTCACTTAGCTGATAGGGTTAATTGATAGGGTCAAACTCCAAACTTTAGATAGCATGCAGTGCTCCACATGTACAAGTCTGCATACAACCATTGTCAGAATTTGTAACCTTCCAAACTAGGGGTGTACCTAGTACCTTATTGAGAGAAATGTGTGAGACTACAAATTGTATGGCTCTTCACCATGGGGACTGAACATCAAAGAGTTAGTGAAATTATTCCAACAGCCTATTTTACATTTAAATAGCCCCGTTTCAGTGCCTAAGGCTCTAGTTTTATATTGTGGGCATAGCAATTACACTTCTGAAATTCTCTGAAAAACAAGACAGCACCTGCGATTGACTCCAGTGTGTGAGATCTGGTTGCATAACATGCGTCAGTATTGTAGTCTGATGTTCTGCGACATCCTATGCGGTATTAGAAATTTCATCACACTATGACATTTTCTAATGGTGTGTCATGAACACATGGGTATGTTATTCAATATCATTGTTACCATGAAAAATAAAAATAACTGTAATACTGTTTAAGAATGTTGATTTGAGCGAGTCAGTTCTTGGTCTGTTATTATTGTTTATCAGGTGTCCACATTGGAATGGATGACTCATCGATGTTGTTTAGCCATGAAGATGATTCACAAACTAACAGTGCTGAAGGTGGTCACCATGGAAACTCTGCTACAACTGAACCTGATGGATTCCTTGAAGGTGTGTTGGGGCAGTTACTATTTCCTGAAATTTTATGGAATTAGCTCAATATTTGTATGATTACCTACATTAAAAAATCTCTTTTAATGGATGGACTTTGTGCTGTCAATTCCTTATTTATAATTGATGTTGGATGTTTATATTTTTTGTCTTTGAAGATCTTGTTGAAGAAATGCTCATCCATTCTGGTGGAGTTGTTAAAGAGAGAGGGTATTGCTCATTTCCTCCCTGTCTTCGATGCGTTAGAGAATATGATGACATTCCCTGACAGCTGTGATTTGTCCATATCATACATGATGGCTGAACTACTGCGGCACATTTCCCCTGCCAGACTGGTAGATTGCTTGATGATCCAAGCATGTGAGGTAATTAGCACAGGTGACTGCAGTAACTATAGTGAGAGACAGAATTAGGATTTAGCATCGCGTTCAGTAACTACACCGTTGTGTAAGCCTCACTAAGTGCTGTCAAGACTCCGACTGGCATTATTTCAATAGAATATAGCGTGTCTAACTGAACTTCAACTTACTTGGTACTCTAGCTAAATGCTGATGGTCATGCTTCATTCTTTCATCTACCATTATTGGGTCAAAGTTTTTCCTGTGGGTGATGCATAAGTTCAATTTAACATTAACAACTATGAACAAAAGCAGTTGCTTATGAGAGGAAGCTAGGCATGACCTCTGCTTGACTGAAGTTTTTTCCTCCGATCAGTTCATTTGCTGACCATTCCTGGCAAACAGTGACAATGTGCAGTGAAAATTTGAAGGCAGAATGTCACGGTTTAAGGTTTGACTGAATGTGACATGGGCAACAGCTTGATATTAGGCTATTCTTTGCGGAGTGAGTTGGAAATTCATGGAGAGAAAACACTGCCATAATAGATTTTAATGTAATTTGACAGCAACAAGGCACAACAAGGGCCAGAGTTGATCCCAACACAAGTACATCTAGAGGCGGGGGCAGAAAAAATACAAGTGCAGTTTTTGACGACTTTGACCTGCACTTCGATGATCCACCAAGTGATAAAGAAGATGTTGATGAATTGGATTTCGGAATAGATGATTCTCCAGAAGTAGATGATTCAAGTGACCAATCAAGAGGTTCGATTGGATGTTTGCTAGATTATTTATTACGATTCAATAGTATATACTCAGAAAGTTGAAACTATTGCACATATAATCTTTCAGATTGTTCGTGTGATTGTTTGTATGCATATCTTTAATCCCTAGGGGATGGATGAAATGCATAGGACAATGTATCAACTCTTTTTATCATGGCATTTCTACCATTGATGACATTTGCTGTGCCAGTTTCATCTATGACGATGCCATTTGACACCTTAATTAATCAACAAATTAATTAAGTTACGTTAATTTTGGCATGCATACACAACTTTACAGCATGGCTGCTTACTCCTGGAATACTAACTCAATTTTTAGAGCTCTGGCAGTCTAACAAACAATGTATGGTCAAAGGGAGATAATCATCCTGTCACCTGCAACTGACCATGCTGATGAGCTTAGAACTTTTGTTTTACTACTTGACCTTATAAGTCATCATGAAATTGACCTCTGACCACTTATTTCGTGCACCACATCTAAGCATGATTTGATGACCGTTTGTCTGTTTGCAATCTGGTACAGTTATTCATGTGAAACGGAAATTGCTTCTCGTCATTGGTACCCAGGCCTTTCAAATTACCATCGTAGGTGGGTAGGAAGAGACGTGTTATAGAACAAACACTTACATTGGTGAGTCATGAAGTCAGTATTCTGTGATATTTTGTATTAACAGTGTGTTGTGCCAGCCTGTTATCTGTAGAGAGTCTGAGTGAAGCCCAGGTCGCCCGCGTTCAGTCTGTACGACTGCTGATCAAATGGTGTAGTTACGACAGAAATCACACTGAGGACATTGTGATACCATCTGAGTTGAAGGCTGAAACGGTCAAACAGAAACTGTTGGAGTTGCTAGATGACCAGTATTTCCATCCTGTGAGAGCTGTTGATCTACATATTGTGAGTATTGACTCAGCTGTTTTGTCAGTTAAAGAGTTGTGAAGTAGATCAGTAAATCCTCTCATCATTCAATCAACCTTTATGAACAAGTTATTTGAACACTGCCAAGTTTTATTGCTGAGAATAAAACTGACATTGCTGTCGTTTGGATAATAATTGTATTGTCCTCAATTTCGGTTGAATTGTCATTTCTAATAAAACATTTAGTCTTCTGAATTTAATCATAGTGAATATTGATGAAATGGAGAGTGTGAAGCAGAATTAAGTGAATCAAGATTATAATGTGGTGAACTGTGAGCAAGTGTGTACCACCTTTTAAGCCTCAATTTGCCTTGCGTTTGTAATACAACCTGCCAGTCGTCCCTGTGAGAACTCACATGAAGAGCCCTGTACATGGCTGTGCACAACGATCCTAAACCAGCTGCAGTCTAATTAAAATTAAATCCTATCTGCTTTCCCAATTTAATATATCGTTGTAGATCTATGAGAATAATCAGTAAATGGTAACATGCATCATTGCCTGTGTTCAAATTATGGAAAATATTACAATAGAACACAGTCATTGTATTTCTATCAGTAGTAATATTTTCATGTATTGTGACAAATTCACAATGCCGGTCCACCCTCATGACCATATTACGCTACCCTCCACATATTTAGCTCCGTGAAGTTGTGTTTGGCCTGACCTCTAATCATCACCATATTGTTGAAGAAGACCTACAGAAGATACTGGATGCTATCAGGTGAGAGTTTGCTAGTTAGTGCTTTCTTTATTGGATTGTTTTACTGACTGCTCTGTGAGCAATTGAATCATTAGAGACCATTTTTTAATCTCAAGGAATCCCACCTTCTATCACAAAATATACGGACGTGCTTGTGTAACTAAAATTTCTGTTATATTGAAAACATTCTCTTGTTGAACCAGTATACCATTGATTATCAAATTGGGGACCTAGAGGTACGGGTTAAACCTAAAGTAGCAGTTCTGCATATTGATTGATTAGCTGATTCAGGAAGGTGTGGAAATCTTGGTGGCTACATAGTGTTGTGTCCTGAATTAGAGCTCAAATAACAAAGTAATATATGTGTAATTTGCAGCTTTGCTCTAGTAATTCTTTTTTGTTAACTTGGTAATATTCTCTTGCTCTTTAATGTGCTAATTTGAATCTTTGATGAATGTGTATCATGGCGTCTGTGATTCTTCATTACAATGTTTTCAATGTTATCCTTTTCAGGCAGGTGGCCAAGTGTCATCGCCGTGATCAACAAGTCTGTGCCATGACCCTTGACCTTCTGACAGCCATTGCGCCATATTTGGCAGAAGATGAGGACATGGTCAGCGTAACGAAACAGGAGTGTAGAAACATGACATTACATCTACTTAGTGCTTACTGGTATGTGTACTTGCCTTTACAAGCACATTTATCTGCAAGATATCCTAGTTAGGTACAGATATAAATAAGAAAAAGCTAAAATATTAGGCTACAAGAAAAATACTTGGATCCATTGACATTTAATATTGAAAAAATTTGAAAAATGACATTTAATTCCAGGAGGTTTTGTAAAATCACTAGAAAATGGTGAAAAGGGGAAAATTTTGAATAAATGGAAAATAGTGTCATCCAGACTGATCGGTTACTGTTATTACCTACAAAAGAATGCTACGTTTACCTCTTCTGGCATTTTGCAGGGGTACCTCCATCACAGTATGATCCATCTCCCAGCAAGTGGGTCAATTACAAAATTTCAAGCATCATGGGACTTCTTCAACAATTAGCAATAGATTGGTCAATTTCTAAATGCTGGAAATGCTGATTGATCAGCAGATTGAGAGTGTATGAGGCAGTCCATTGTTGTGCAAATTCAAATGTAACATGTTTGTGTTTTGTTCAATATTCAGGAAACTTCAAGAAGATGGTCAGACTGTAGGTCAGGTCAGACTCTCAATCACCAAATGTTTGGAAACATTTATCAAGGTATCTATCGCTGTACCTTTATTATTGTGTTAGCATGTTAGCTGTCAAAGCTGTGGTTGTAGAACTTAAAATAGACATTCAATGTCAATAATACAGAACAAGGGCATTTTAGAGAAAAAAAAAATTACCTTCATGGCTTATGATCTTCATTTGGCTTTGCTTAGTTGGAGAAATTCTGCTTCCTTGGAATTTGGGACTGTTGTTGAGTTATCTGGTTGGATTGATTGAATGTGGCAGTATTAAGGCCCATTCTCACGATGCGACTTGTAGTACCAACTTGGCAGGGGAATCCGCCGATTTGTAGCTTGCAACTAATCGCATGAAATAGAACCTGTTCTATTTCATACGATTGTAGCATGCTACTAAAATCGTAGGAGTGATCTCACAATGCAACAGAGTTGTATACTACAAGTTGTTACTACAAATCACATCGTGAGAATGGGCCTTTACCCTTTCATCCAATCAATTCAGCTTCACTTCACAACTGGTAAGCAAAACTTCTAAACAGAAAGTAGTACTTCTAGCGATAAAATACTCATTATTTCACATTTTGCACTTTTTTTTTCAAGATATTAAATTATTTCAGAATATTTTGCAAAACAGAACAAAAATTGACCTGAGTAGGCTGTTGAAATATATCTCTGATAATATGTGTATCCCTAGGACAAAGGTTCAATTGTTACTGCAGGATACAGCCTCCAAACACAGAAATCTTTTAATTTTAGTAAGTTTGACTGAAAGCATTTTAATTCACTTCTACCATGTTCTTGCCAGTATGACCCTGCGGGCGAGTGGGCCATCTTACACAAGTCACCCACACAGGCCGGTGATAACAGCGAGGTGAAGATATGGGAGGAGTTTCTGGTCTCCCTCAGTGACAGCTCATTCATAGTGAGGAAGTACACAGCCGAGGCTTTAACATGGTGAGGAGAATTTATCGGGGTTCCGACAGTTGGAAAAGGTCGTTGCGAGTCCTGAATTTTTTTCCAAACAGGCATATTAATCTGATATATTTAATGAAATGATACAATAACAGGACTGTATCTTTGTAGTTAATGAAATGATACAATAACAGGACCTTACCTATGTAGTTGATACAATAACATGACCTATTCTGTGTAGTTTCTCATATATTTAGGAGGTGATCTGAATCATCCAAGGGACTGATCGAAATTCAAGACAAAATTGTGAGGTGCATGTTAATGGGGTGATTAACTTATTAGGAGTGATTACTGTACGCTTAAAGGGTACTGTACATGTTATGGTGTCTGATAATCCATTCATGAGAAGTACAATGTTCCATTCACCAGGAATACTATAATAATGGGGTGATCAAATTTAATAAAAACAGTAAGTTGAAGAAATCTCGCACAACAGATATTGTGAGCACTTTATCTACATGCTTAAAATTTCTCATTAATTTTGGATATGTTTAGATTTATTTTAATATGCAGGCTAAAAACCTGAATTGTTCCACTGGTCATGCTTTAAAATGCAGTTCGTGGATCTGAAGATTGAATGTTAATAGAGTGACAAATCATAAGAAGATGAACTGTACTTGCCAGTTGCCAGGGTGATGTAAAGTGATGAAGACAATCATTGGGTAGATATGAATAATTATGTGTTTCTGTTCTCTCCATGCAGTCTTTTTGATGGCAGACGATCAACAGTTCACCATTTGTCAGACACCAGACAGAATAATTTATTCACCAAGATGTATGAGGTCATTCAGGAGGCTCTTGCTTTTGAGGTGAATAACATTAAATTTAACCCCGTGGGGCTCCTGGGAAATGACCTGGGATGTCGTCGTGCTCACACCAGGTCATGGTAAGAATATAAGGGCCCCAGCTCCTCGGACAGCTTGTCTTAAAGGTTCTACCAAATACTTCCTGCACACTTCATATGAAAACATACAGAGAAGCTCTGTAAAGAACAAGATGATATTATTTTCTGCAAAAACATGACATATAAATGGATTTTATGACGCAATAAAATGAATGTTGTGAAAAACGTATTGAAGCCTTAAAGGTGAACTGCAAAGCTTCCAATGTTCTGCTAAAATGTCAGAAATCAAGGCCTTTGTATTTATAGTTGTTTATGTGTGGTAATAGTTTTGTGGATTGTTTTCTTCTTCGAGTATATGATATAAAGTCAAAACTTATACCACCAGAAAATGGGAGCCACAACATTCGAAAACGTCCTCGATTACCTCCCATTGTTTTTGGAACGTCATGACGTTATAGTGGTCCTCACTCATTCATCCGATGTAGCATGATGTCATGTAAAATGATACATTAACTAAAACTTGAACGAAGGAGACCTCTATAATGTCGTAACGTTCGACAAGTAAAGAGAGACAAGCGATGCAAGTTTTCAATACAGATTTATAACGGGATAACTTCAATTTTGTTGTTAGTTCAATTTAGCAAAATATATCCACCCCAAAATCATATAACAGTTATATCACATGTAAGATGTATGTAAGCAACATTTTAGAAAAAAATAAAAGCTTTACAGTTCATCTTCAACCTCTGACCCGTGACTTCAGAGTCTGGTTACGATCACGTCATACAATATCAACTAGTTTGTTGTGTCAGACATCCTACTGTGATGCATGTTGCTCAACAATTGGGTATGATGACTTCATTACCAAACAGACATGGAAAGGCAGGATTGCAAGTTTGGCTTTTTTAAACTTTGACCATTCCTAAAAACAGTAAACCGCTATTAAATGTCAAATATAACCTCTTGCAACAATTTAGCATAAAAAAAAATATGGGATGTGGGAACCATTTCGTAGAACCTCTAAGGCGACTAATTGGGGCACCATGGGGTTTCCCATCTGCAAAAGGAATAGCCCCCCCCCCCCCTACCCAAATGTTGTGAAATGACTGAAAGATTGTTGAAAGGGACATTAAAACATATCACTCACTCACCCACCCATTTAATTGCTGAAGACCTATATTATATAGCATTTTCAGTTCATTAGAATCTTTGTGCCTGCCATGTTTTAGCTGCTTCAGATTTTTGGCCTATTGTGAATTTGATTTGTCTGTGGGATGACTTTGCACAAAGATTACCAATCATTTTCATATTTGTGCAGCTATTTCTTGGTCGTAAATTGCTTCCTATCATAGCCTCATTTCAGCATATAATTTTGTTGAAGCTCATGAGAGGATGATCCGATCTAAAATAAGACAGATGTTGACCTAGGTCGCAAAGGTCAAACCTTGACGATACGCTTTTGGGCTTTCACACAATGCTTTCTCATATCAACCTTCATGCCAATTTCACTGGAGAGGCTAGCTGCTCATCTTTTGAATCTTTGAAACTTGAACCATTCAACTTGTACTGGAGCACAGAAATATGATTTATTCTTTTGAAGAAATATATTATGTATCGAATTGATACCAGTTGGTTACATTATTTCATGTCATTTGGGAGTACAGTATAGTGTACACAAGTAATATTTGCTTATGTAATATTTGAAAACTCCCCCTTCTCCTGCAAGCTGTGTGAAGTTTACAAATGCCATGTAAGATTGTGTTTTTGTCTGGTGCCTGGGAATACTGGAAAAAGGGTTGATATTTTTTCTTGAGAAAGATTTTTCAAAACAGGGTGCAACCCCTGTGAGTATTTCTAATTTGGGTTCTCATTGATTTATCTGTGGACAGGGTAAGATGACAGCAGATGAGCAAGAGGATGCGGCTATTGGGAGGACATCTACCCTCCTCCTGGCTCTCAGTGTGGTTACCTGTCACAGTCCCATGTGTGAGAAGAAGGCTGTGTTCACCTGCTGTCAGCTGATCAAGGAGAACAACCTCAGCATACCTCTAGTGTCTAAGGTATGTGTCCCAAATTAACCTGAGATTATTGTCCTCTATACAGCATATACAGTACAAGGCAGAAATAACTTGCTCATAAACGCGAGTGAAAAAAACCATTTTCGCGACTATAATTTATTAATCGCAGCCGGAAAACTCGCCTAAATCGCGCAAAAAAACAAAAGCATAATCGCGACTGAAACGCGTACGGTCGACGCGTTTCAGTCGAGATTATGCTTTTGTTTTTTTGCGCGATTTAGGCGAGTTTTCCGGCTGCGATTAATAAATTAAAGTCGCGAAAATCTTTTTTTTCACTCGCGTTTATGAGCAAGTTATTTCTGCCTTGTACTGTACCTCTTGTCTAAGGTATGTGTCCAAATGGACCAGAGATTTATATTGTTCTCTATACAGATGGTGCTTCAGGTCAGAGACTTCGGTCAATTATTTGCCAAATAAATAAAAATAGTATAGTTCTCCAGTTTCTCAAAATATCATCATAATTTTTTTAATATAATTCTTAACTGTTGAAATGTGAATGCCGATAAATGTAGACATATTAAAAAATAAGTTAACTGATCGTCTAGATAACACTTTGGTAACTGATTTCAGGGGTTGTACCAAGTTGCAACAAGACTGGGGTACAAAGAAGTGAAAACCTACCTGACCACTCATCTACCTTACTTGATCAGTCAGTGGCTTGACCTGAAATATGATGTCACAGAATTCCCTGCACAATTAATGGGCTACCACTCACTATCAACATTCTATCTGTGAGCATAATGTTATGGTTAATTTCTTGGCAGAAAGATATACAGTTTGACTAAAAAAATTACAAATATGTAGACCATGAGAAGTGCATTTAGATTTGGTCCCGCTATTTCAGTCTCTTCCTCAATTTCATAGTTTCTCAGATTTCACTTCAGATCTGAAATGGTATAGAAAGTTCAAGTTATTGTAAATGTATATGTGGGGTCGACCGTCATAGAACTCCGTGTCTCCCTGGCTCTCTATAATCCACTTTCGGTGATTCCCCAAATAATTCAATCACAGGAAGTTCACTTTTCATCCGTGTTATTCAAACAAAGAAAACTAACAATACCATTCTTCATTCAAATTGAAGAAAAGCCATATAATAACAAAAAGTGACACTTTGTAGCTCTAAGCTGGTGCCACGAAGAAAATTTCCATATGTAAGCCATTTTTGCTGCACTTCCGGTGATCAAATTATCGGGGGAATTACCGTAGCTGTGAAATCAATATGGGTACATTTTGTGTAGATAACAAAGAATGTTCAGAAATGGAATTGTACTGGCTAAAATCCCACAAAGAAAAAAAAATCAAATTGTTATTATATTCAATTCTGTATTACCTATCATTTGTTATTTCTTCAGGGAACATTACCATACTATCCTCCCACATATCGTGATGCACAAAAACATGGCGGCAGTTAAGCAGATGTGCCAAGAGATGAAAGCTGATTGGTTGAAATTGGTGCAAGAGTGTATTCCCCGAACGGTGGTTCATATTTTGCCCCTGTTCGCCACCTGTGATGGAGACAAGGAGAAGGAGACAAGTGTGACCAAGAGACAACTGTCACATGTATCAGCCTGCTATGACCTGCTCATTCAAGCTGTCTCACAGCAAGTATGAACAGACTCGGAATTCACCATATTTAAGTTTTGCACAACATGTGTAATTTGATTCCTAAATCTTAAACCTGCTTTAATTTTAATGCCTTAATCTCCATTAAGCTGCACAATTCAAACGTAGAAAACGGAAGTAAAACTAAAAGTTAACTCCCCTAGGAGAGAGTTGTCCGCCCCTAGGAGAGCTCTCCCACCCATCCCAGTGTGGTTACTATAAAGGGCACTGCAAGACTCATTCCAATCCTCTTTCTCCTGTTTGCTCTCGACAGTGCACATCTAGTAGAAGTGTTTTGATTCAATTACAACGGCTGTTGTTGTTGTTTCGCTGGTTATATCCTTTATCAAGTGTGACTTGTGTTTGTTATTTCGGAATTTTCTTATTGCATTAGTACGTCTGAGGTTCCGACTACTATTCCTTGTCGTACGTGCGGGCAGGATTTGTCCCCTTTGGACGCCCACACGGCTTGTTTTTGTTGTAAAGAGTTGTGTTATCGCGCGACCACGTGCGCCGAATGTGTGTTATGGGACGCGTCGACTTGGAGGAATTATGCCCAAGCTCGACGTGCTTATCTTTTACATGCGTGTGATGACCCGTCTATTTCGGAGGTCGACAGACGGGTATTGGAAATTTCCCTGGTCAATGATATGAAATGTAATGAGGATTTCGACCGAGTTGGCTTGAATTTATCTCATACTGTTCAAGATCCAGTTTCACCCGCGTCGGTGTATGTTCCTCCCAGTGGCACTATCCTACAGGAAGATAGTTCTAGGCTGTTAGACAGCTTGACCTGTACCGGTGCTTCATTGTCTGGGGTCGCTACCAAACCCGTTCCTTTGTCCGGCTTAACAAAGACCAGGTCGGTCTTGCCAGGGCATTCCATTGTCTCCGTCAGACAAAAGAATTCTTTGCCACATGTTATTTTCGCCTTTCTATCGGTTTACCACATGTTTCTTCTAAAAAGGAAGAAAGCAAATAAACATCGTCGTGTGTCAATTTCTCCGTTGCGGGTTATATCTAAACAGAGTTTATTTATTCCGTTTCTTGATCTATGGAGGTTGCGGGGCGAATGTTGGACTCGCTTGAGTCAGCCACGTGTTAGTGTCTTCGGACGTACGTCGCTAAAATTATTTTGCTTGTCGGAGATTTGAAAATTTTAGTCTTGATTTTTCTATATCTTGAAATGATCGTCTGACGATGTTTTTCTAAAAGTATTTATGAAATCTCATGCTTAACTAATAACACAGTCCTGCATTAGGGCAGTGTGTATTCAATTTGCGTCTCCACACAAACAATGAGTTTCGGCCCGCTGTGTTTGATGTGGGCTTTTATTGGCTCTCACCATTCCGTTTTGTTTGTCGGTCAGTATGTGAGCCTATTGTGATCTGTGCTATAAACGAACAGGTTTTTTTGTTTCGTTGATTCACGATTTTATCCATTGATTTGTTGTATAAATCTTTACGAGTATTGTGAATACTATCCTCGTTCTGACGCGGGAGGTTTTTCCCCGCCGGGGAAATCCGATTCTTTATTAGCAGTCCGTCAATGTTCCATGTTGTTGTTGTATCTTTTGTTCGGACTTGCAGTTTTTTGGTAGTTTTTCACCTTCATGCATTCAATTCTTTGGTCCTACCAAAAAGGTAATTCTCTTGTTATATCAAGTATTATTATGTGATTTTGATATCCTGTGTTCAAGAGAGAACTTACAGAGGTTTTATCTGTCTTTCTTGTTTACGTGATTGTTGCATTTGTGTACGTAACCACAATTCAACCCTATTTACTACGACCATTTGTTGCATTTTAATGAGCTTCTTTACTGATCTCTTTATGTAATTGAGGGTGTGTCGAACAACAAAGAGATCACGTGTTGGTTTATCGTGAGTGAGTAAACCTATTCACCCATTGTTTATTGTGAAAGTGTGCTATTCTTTGAAACACAAAATTCTGTTATTTGCATTGTGATTTGTTTGTTTCTCACCAAGTTGGTCCCATCTGTATACTGTATTACGCTTATAATTCAGATGGAGTTGAGCATTATTTTTTATTCTCTCTGAGAAAATTTAAAATTGTTAGCGTGAGGGTGAGTGTATTTCTCCGGAAAATCTTTAGAAATACTCTCGTTCGACGATATGGAATGACACGCAAATTCGTGAAGTCTTCTTGATTACCGGTACAGTCTACAAGAACATCATACTGCTCTTTAGTATTGTACTTAACGTTTCTGCTTCTCGACAACTTGTTCGTGCTAGGTCATTTCAAATTCTAAATTTTTAATAACCTTACCTTCCTGCCGACGAGAGACTTTAAATGTATTTCCTCTCTAAGGGAATTTTAAATTCTTTGAGGATTTCTCTCGGTTACGTTGAAATCTCTTTGTTCTGGATGTCGGTGGTGTGACTATTTTTGGGTTATAAATAGTAACATTGTTTGTAATTGTGAATATTCTCTCCATATAAAACTCCAGTACTGCTTTTCATGTACAGGAGACCAATTACATCGGGAGAGGTCATAATGTAATCATGTTCACTATCACAGTATTCATGTTCACTGACACAAAGATCCATAATACCAGTTAGCCCATTCAGCTTACGTGTGATTAGCGCTAAGAACATTTAATGTGTTCTTCTCTACTGCATTTCTATTTTCTAAAAGAAGGAAAATAATTACAATCGAATTCGGGGTTTCTGTGTTGCAACTCTTTTCTCGCTTCGCACCTTTACGACGTTACATTACGTCATCTCGTTGTCCTCTTAATGGAGATTAAGCGTACACCTGTACGTCGTTTCTCGCCGTTACGTCGTGTACTTTTATAAGTTTGTATCCTGCTCTATTATGAGCATGTTTGTACATTATGTTGCGAATGCGGAAATCACTACGTTGTTTATCACACACAACGTTTCTCTCATTTTTCCACGTTCCGGTACGCCATAACGCCGTGTTTCACGTCATTGCTTCATTTGCGAGATGTATATTTTATATCCATTCATCTTCGTTTTTCGGCACTTCCTTCGATGCTCCATCGTCGGTCGTCGGCGGGAGTGGAAGTCCGTCTGTTTAGCGTCATCCTTCCATTTGTATCAGTTCCTCTCGGGTTTTTCACATGGTGATTTACTTAGGTGCGTCGTTGCACTACGAAGAGAGTTTTTGTTCAAGCATTTTTGATTCCGGTTTTGTGTTGAGATAACAAAATTGTGTTGGAATCAACAGTATTTGGTCTAATACTGTTATATGGAAGATGGAATAGGTCTTTGGATTATGGACGTGGATAGTGATGGTCGTCGCCTGGATTGTGAATGATGGTCTAGACTCTTGTAATTGAATTCAGCACAGTTTTGTGTTGATTTTTGTTTAACTCAGAACCATGTTGACTTTAACACACAACATTTTGTGTTGAGATCCGTTTACCTTAGGATTGTGCTTAAACGACACAATGGTTGTTCGTGGTGTACTTGGGGGACAGGTTTTCGACTTTCTCCATCAAGTACTTTATTCCCGTATAGACGGTTGCACCAGTTGTTAGACTTTGACATTATGGTTCTGTCATCATCTTAGGGCTTTTCATTTCTATGCAGGACCTTACTCACTACGTTCGTTTTTTACGGGTTCGGTCTCTGCAGCGGATTTATTTGTCCTGGTGCCGAGGACGTTATGCCGATCCGGACTCTGTCTCTATTTCCCTCGTTGCTGACTTCCTCCTTCATCTTCACCGGGATAGGAAGTTTCATATTAGCTCCATTGTAGGGTATGGATCTGCTCTGGCTAGAGTGTTACGTCTTACCTCTGGTACCGACATTTGCCTTAACGATTATATCTCTGCGCTTATTCGCGCCTTCGCCTTACAGTCGCGACGTACTCGCCTACTGTTACCGAAATGGGATATCGGTGTGGTTCTGTGTGCTTCGATTCGTCCGCCCTTTGAACCCTTTCTATCCGCTTCTCTAAAGCTGTGTCCTACAAGGCGGTTTTTCTGGCGGCTTTTGCTTTGGCGTCTAGAGTGTCTAAACTTCATGCTTTTGTGAGATCTTCCATGACTGGGACGGCAGATTGGTCTCGCATTTTCCTTTCGTTCCGTTCCGGAGTTTACCGCCAAAATGAGTCTGTTCGCTTAGGTCCGTGCGCTCAACGGTCGTACTCTATCCCTGCGTTTTCAGACTTCGTACATGGGCTCGAAGACGACTCTTTGTTATGCCCTGTTCGAGCCATTCGCCACTATCTTACTCGTACCGATTCCGTTCGCGGCTCTCGGCGCCTGTTATTTCTGTCGTTTTCGCCCGTCTGCAATGCATGACATTACGAAAAATACCATTGACGCGTGGTTGAAGAAGACCATAAAATGGTCTTATCAATTGGCCATTGACGCCTCCCCGCTACTGTATACTGCTTCTTCCCATGAGATTCGTGCCATCGCTACACATGGCCTTGATGGAAGAACTTGTCCCTCCATGACATTGTCCAGTCTTGTGCCTGGTCTGCAAACTCCACGTTCACAAATTTCTATCTGTGAGATATGTCGGTGCAATCAGATAGTGTGACCACGCTCGGGCCACTGGTGGCTACCCAGCACGTGGTAAGTAATTTCAGAAAAAGAGGGGGGGGGGGTGCAAAATTGTCACCATTGCAGCAAGGCAGCCATCTTGCTGTATCATCTCATCTCATCTCTCAATTATATCATGTGTCCACATTCAATATGATCATCTATGAAGGAAGAAATAAGTCAGATAGACGACCATGGGCTCTCTAATCATCAATCTAAGAGGCCTGACACTATGGTGAGTTTAATCTTTACCTTAACTGCGGTTTTGCTTGTGTCTTTCAGGTTGTAACTGACTTCCTTCTGCATGATCTCAGCTGCGTCACCTACGCTTAACTCACAAGATAAAGAACTGGCGTAGAGTTGACTCAGGGAGCAACCGCTGTCAACTCCTAGGCATCCTACAAGACCTACTCAGCTTCAAGAACCAAGTTGAGAAGTTGGACGTAAGACGGCTTGTGGACTGAGAATGGTGTGGCTTGGCGCCCTCTAAGCCCGGACAGTTTACGCTTCACCCGACCTTAAAGGTACTGCCAAGTATCTGCATGTATGCTCCGACCGATAGGCTTAGCCCCACGTGACATACAATGCCTACCAAGAAGACCTAGCAGCCCTAGGGGCAGAGGATTCTGACATCTTGGTAGAAGTTGCATACCACACCACGAGCACAGCTACATGGATGGAGACATTCAAGATAAGTACTACTGTTTCTTATCCATGATTTAACCTTTTACGTCTCTGACCAGGGTTTCACTTGTTCACTGTTGATGTCTCATGTTTATGCCCATGTCTGTGTCATCCCTCCTACATGGAGGAAGACACTCAAAAGATAAGTTAGATAAGTATCTTCTATTACTACTCCATAATTACCCTCTGCATTACCGTCCAGGGTTCTTTTGTTGAGATTTATTGTCATGCCTGTGATCATTTTAGATAGAGGCTGAGACGGCCGTGTGGTCTGGTCCGTTTGCTGTTTCTGCTGGCGATTTGGTATCGAACTCTGAGGACGTGGATTCGTGTCTCGCACAGTCTGACCTTTTTCCAGCACTAGTAATTGTACCTTACTGAGAGACTGTTATCTTAAAGATAATTGGATATAAATGTTATCTTAAAAATTATTGGATATAATTGTTATCTACTCAGTAGTAATAGGTCAGTTTGGCAGCCGCTATCTCTCAAGTCATCATTTTAGACCTGACACTATTCTGACTTTTAATCTTTGACTTTACTGCAGTTTTGCTTGTCATTTCAGTTTGATCTGACTTCCTCCCAGATGATCTCAGCTGGGTCACCTACGCTCAACTCACAAGACGAAGTATTGACACTTGGCAGTGTCTCCACAGTCGAATAAAGTACAGAGTGGACGATTGCGTAGTATTGACTCAGGGAGCAAACGCAGTCATCTCCTACAAGACCTGTTCAACTTCAAGAACCAAGTATGGAGAGTTGGACATAAGACGGCTTGTGGACTGAGAATGGTGTGGCTTGGCGCCCTCTAAGCCCGGACAGTTTACGCTTCACCCGATCTTATAGGTACAGCCAAGTACCTGCATGTATGGTCCAACCGAGGCTAAGCCCCACATGTCATACAATGCCTACCAAGAAGACCTAACAGCCCTAGTGGCAGAGGATTCTGACATCTTGGTAGAGTTTGCTACCACACCACGAGCACAGCTACATGGATGTAGACACTCAAGATAAGTACATCTGTATCATATCCACATTTTAACCTTTTACGTCTTTGACCAGGGTTTCACTTGTTGATTGTTGATGTCTCATGCTTATGCCCATGTCTGTGTCATCCCAGCGGTTACTTAGCCTGCTTTTGGAACTACTACAAGACCGAGGTTCCCACCTCCGTATGTTGGTACTGAGGCATTAAAATTAAAGCAGGTTTAAGATTTAGGAATCAAATATTAAACATTTATAAACAATGTTTCTATTTGTTACTAAATCAAACCTGCTTTAATTTAATTGTCCCTCCCTTCCGTCCCCTCGTACCGCGGCCTTGTTCACTACTGGTCTCGGTTTGAGAAAGGATTGGAATGAGTCTTGCAGTGCCTTTTATAGTAACCACACTGGGATGAGTGGGAGAGCTCTCCTAGGGGCGGACAACTCTCTCCTAGGGGAGTTAACTTTTAGTTTTACTTCCGTTTTCTACGTTTGAATTGTGCAGCTTAATGGAGATTAAGGCATTAAAATTAAAGCAGGTTTGATTTAGTAACAAATAGAAACATTGTTTATAAATGTTTAATATTTCAGGGATTATTTCTGCTAAATACACGCATACCCTTTATTGAGAATCTATAAATTTGACCAAGAGCACTGTATTTTCTTTGTTTTTGTCCAACCACCAAAAACCTGGCTACGAAATCAGAATGACTTGATGGATCTCTCCATAGGTGGTGATTGAGAATGTTTGTTATTGTCAATAACATTAGAAAGTCATTCCATATTGTTTTCTCTCATTTACAAATAGTTTGATTCTGCGAAACACAGATAATTCCTGTCTTCTTGAATAGCTCTATATCCTGACTACCATTGTTATTGTTTACAATCCTAGGTTGTAGAGAAGTCCATAGTGTCAAACCTGGACCAGTTAGTGGTGAATATACTGATGGCTCTACATGACCCTCAGGAATGGGACCTGGCTGATACTGGTCAGGGGTAAGATTAACAATACAAAATCATTGTACCAATAGCTATTCCTGACTGCCAGGGATGGCTTATGTTAGTTAGGTTACAGTATATCCTCTAATAATTGAAATACATTTGATCATCCTCTAAAGTAAATAAACTTACAAAGTAATAATGGATAATCTCCATAGTGTTGGAGCATTACTGTATTGATAAATTTGGTTATCTTTCTGATTTTATGGAGGGAAATTTCACTTGTGATTGAATTATTTGGGGATTACCATATGGCTAATGTGTAGATTGAGGTCTCTGCAGGCCAAGGTAGTTTTTAGCAATTCCTAATTTTGACCTGATACAGCTCCTTAATCATGTTAATTTAGATATGTGATCATATAGCTTACAGGTATCCAACTAGTCTAGAAATTACCTGAAGTATATCATTGCAATGTAAAAATATAAAAAAACTGTAAGACCCCTCAATTTTCATTTGATCTTTGGAATCTATATTAAATGGAGACACTTCAAGCTAAATATGAAGAAAATGACATGGATATCAGTCAACACTGGGGAGTCACCTTCTGGCAAGAACCTAGCCACAACTGTTCCTATCAATAATACCTTCGGATGATAGTCACAAATGACGTTCATTGAAAATGTATAAAAATTCATTTTGATGCTCCTTTCCTGTAAGGAGCATCAAAATGAACTTTTATATGATACGGATTATAGCACACAGAGATCAATGAACGTCATTTGTGACTATCATCCGAAGGTATTATTGATAGGAACAGTTGTGGCTAGCAAGAATTGTGTTTCCTAGGAATAAAATTATTGACCCATAGGTAGCAAAATCTAGTTGTTGGGACCTGGATGTTCTATGTTTCTTGTTCAGGACATCAATAATTCAGTATTTTCACATGGACATAATATGTGAGCCCAAGTTCTATATTTATTCTGACAGAGACCAGGACCCTGAGCCTAACCCTCCCTACTTTAATACAGATGTGATCACAGCCACGTTAAACTATCTGACCCAGAGTTTCTCTGGTAACACCAAGTCCCTGGTATCCGTCCTCGCCAAGACACAGGTCAGTGCTGTGAAATCAGTCTAAAACAGAACAGAATATTATGTCTGTTTACACGGATAGATACATAACATTAATCCACTGGAGTTTGACCTTATCTCAGGCTAATGTTTGTAGAGTTTCTCAGAGAGTTCAACCCCGTTACAACCTTTTACCAGTCAAAGAGATTTGCGGAGATCTACAGTGGTGTAGACCTCATAGACCTTGTATTATTTTTCTGCAATAATTGAATAATTTATTAATGAACTAATTGCTGGGGCCTTCAATACTTAGCAGATGTAACATGCTCCATGAGTTGAACAAGATGAGTAATACCCATTCCAGATAAGATTATGGACATAACTATTTCATCTCATTGAAGGATAAAGTCTATCTAGGCCTGCTGACACTTTTCTTGTCTTCGCTAAAAATCTGTCACCTTTGACATTTGGTGAAAAAAGAAAAGCCTCATTTTCAAGTTTCAGCCTCACGTCCATGGTCATTTTGAAACGATTTATCATCGATATCTTTGGTCCAGTTACGTGAGAGAATAGTGAAATAAATCTGATTTTGTGGTGTCT
>JAVTVY010057118.1:0-28448 GCA_036873755.1 Hanleya hanleyi | reverse complement strand
GTAAGGTACGTTTCAAAAATTCTAACGATGCCTTAATTGAACCTCGCTTGAATAAGGTATCAATAAGGCACAACAACAAAGTATCACTAAGGTATCATTAAGGTATAGCGTAGGTACAGGAGGATAAAATCAGTTCAAGAGCAAGGCGCAACTAAGGTACATCCAGAGGTGCCATCAAGGTATAGGGTCTTATGCAAGGTACCAGGAATGTAAATAAATGGTCAGCCATTTTATAGCCGGAGGTACCATTAAGGTAGGCCTACAACTGAAGGTACCGGTAAGGTATACACTAGATACGGTAAATCCAAACCAAAAGATAGCAGTACATATACGATAACATACCATAAAAATCAACAAATCTGATTTCAGAAGAATATTTTAGTGTATTTTTTACACAAAAACAGTGATTCTTCCATACATGAAATGGCACAATCAATCACATTTACAGCACCATTCTTTCATCCGGCTCACTTGTTTACAGTTATGGTTTGACTATTCTTTCTTATTCACTGTTCTTTCTTGTTGTATCCAGACATGCTATTGCTCTCATGTCGACATGGTAGAAAGCAAGTGAATCAAGGGGAGAGTGTGTGAATTGAAGTCAACAATCTACCAGTCATATACTGACACTGTTTGTGTCCTATTCCATTTATACCAGGAAACGCAAGTGAATTAAGCGCTGATCACCACACTGCACTGTTTTCGGCTCTTTAATCCTGTGGCTTTGGTACTCATTGCCCGTTTGGCCGAACCAATAATAAACAATCATATACATATGCAAATATAAAGGTCTTGCTTCGAATATTCGCAAAGTTATCTATTGTCACATTAAAGTGATATTTTCCTTAATATATGGACCCTTGAGTAGTCAAACACCTATTAAAATATCCCAAAAATTATTCAATAATTTATTTTCTGGATTTTTAATTTGTACACTTACTCACGTTAACTTCAGCCCAAAGAATTTTGTCTGTACACGCATGGGATAACAATTATTAACACAAAACCTCCCCCCATTGGAGAGGGAAAATAAAAGCAAAATTTTACCGCTAATTTGTATCATATCTCCAGTTAGAATCCGATGAATGCTCTTTGATGCAGTTATTCGACAAACCAGACCAGTGCTACTTTGCAATGATTGAAGTTTGTGAATATATTGACCTAATTTATTGTGTGAGCTTACTGGCCAGAACGATCGCTGAAGTGGGGGGTGGAGTCAATAAACGGAATGCGCAAATAAATGTTTCCACCGCACAGAATATATCGACGAATGGCTTGAAAATAACTGTACTGAAACAATAACTCAATTCCTTAAAAGTGGTGAGGCAATATAAAATTTGGGCTGTGAACTAAGAAATACCAGCTCGGGCGCCCGCAATAGACTAAAAATCTATACGTTCAGGCTTGATAACATTCTATCCGACCTGAACAAGCAAACAATTGGCTGAAAATAGGTATTTATATCTGATTCTGTGCCTCTCTTGAGGAAAAAAGCACTTAAACATGTGACAATGGAGAAAGATTGAAAGGTGACAAACCACTAAATATTCACCTTACTTAATATGTAGGAAATTGGCCGAGCACATCTTGAGAAAACTATATTCCCTAATATTCGCCGCCACAAATGACCCACCACAACAGGTAGCCTGGCCTTTCCGCTCAAACGTATGGAAAATTCAGCATACATTCCCCACCATTTGTTCGAGATAAGACCGCCAGAAATAGGGTCATCCAGCCCGACACCATTACGGCAAATTTCGGAAGTGCCAATCAAACTAGCCCAGATTTTTTTCCGATTAAAATTTGAAAAGGTGGTTTTGATATATCTGAGAGTCAAATATTATAGAAACATTTTAAAATACGTCACAGAACATTTCTGGCCCAGTCAGGTATAATGGCCAATCAATGTTCGCGGATGTCAAGTCCTGATAATAATCTTACACCCAAAAACTTCAATGGAGGTTTGTGACCTCCAAGCTACCCCGAGGTCATCGGGCCTGGGATGGTTCATCACATCAAGGGCGACAACTGTGGTCTGGAAGAGCTTCTCAACCACATCAAGGGAGACAACTCCTGTGTAGTCCCGAGCTGCTTTGGGTCGGGGTGGGACGACGGACTGTGTAGACTGATGACGTAATGACTGTATCTTGACTAGTCCCTTGTCAATGCTGATGTAAAGATTACCTCTAGCTTTATTTTTATCCCCAGCTCTTATCCGGAGCTTCTTTGGTTCGGGGTGGGCGACTGACTATAAATTGGTGACTTACTGACTTAACCCCTTTTCATAATTAACGTACAGATTCTCTCATGGTTTATTTGTACCCCGAGGTAATATTCCGACCTTCGTTTGATGCATTTACCCCAAGCTCTTATCACGAGCTTTATTAGGGTTCCATGCCAGTATGGCTGGAAACCTATTGTTTTTGCTATATTTATTATTATTATTAAGGCTTCCAATTCTTTGGAAGACTTATTAAGATTGTTCTGATTTTTCTTATTATTCCTCTGGCACATTTTTGTGTCATTTTTTTCTCAGAAGTTATCTGACTGATAAGTCTGAAACTTCACAGACTGACAGAACAGGGTGAAAGCTAATGCATACTTATAATTGTTTCTGATTGGTCAATTATTTCAGCCGCCATCTTGAATTTCATCTGAAACCTAACAAATCTTCTCCTCAGTAACTACCATATCGATGCTGCGAATATTTGACATATGTCACCAGTCAAATTGGCCCGCTCAGATTTGATAAAGAGAAGCTGATCCTTACAACAAAATGACCAGAAGTGACCTACCAAAATAGGTCAAATGTCAAATTTGAAATTAGCAGATTTTGACCAGACAAATACCTAGATATATGCTACATGATATGGCGAAGGGAAATATACAAAAATTAAGTTTCTAGGTCACGTGGTTTAGCCGCCATCTTGAATTTTGTCAAAAACTGAACGCATGTTTGAAGAGCTGTAACTCGCGAACCGTGAGAGATAGAGGCTTCTAATGTGTTGCATTTTATTCTACAGATCCTAGTCTATTTTTCAAACTGGTATGTTAAGGGTCTAGCTCTGATAGTTTTCGAGTTATAGACGAACGAATAGTGCTAAAAATCACATAATTTGACAAATATTAAAAGTTTAGAGGGTTATATTTCCTGAACCATGATAGATACAGACTTCTGGTTTGTTGCATTGTATTCTCCTGATCCTAGTCTATTTTTCAAACTGGTACGTTTAGGGGTCTAGCTCTGATAGTTTTCGAGTTATAGACGAACGAATATTGCCAAAAAATGCATAATTTGTCAAAAAGTGCCTTTTGTTTGATATTACACAAACGACGAGTCGGATTATTCTGATATTTGGCATAGATACTCACTGTATTACGGGTATAATGTCAGTGAAATTTCAGCATGATCGACTTATTAGTTTCAGAGGTATTGTAGAACGTGACATTTGAGTAGGTCTGAGCTTATGGCTGAAACTAAACTTAACAAAAGCATACTGTGAGAAGCGCTATGTCAGGGCGACTAATTTCCAAGCACAACTTTCTACATTCAAGTCTTTTTCTGGACTCCAGGGACACTTTTGTGTGCCTATTTTATTCTACTAACATTTTGATTTCGATGAAAGAGCCATCTAGGGCGCAAACAAAGGCCAGAAACGTGTTTCCCACATCTTGCTGACCAAGAAAAAGTATTTTTTGAAGCTCTAAACCCATTTCTGAATTTTTGTCATGTTTCTAACAACGTACACCATAGGTATCTGCGCATGAAACAATGTTATCGCAACTGCAACAACAGTCTAGATATGGAAGCCATCATAACTGCTTGCAGTTCTAGTTGGTATTATTAAGATTCCGAACCAGAAGGACGTAAGGAAACGTTATTTTTCAGTATATTTATTAAGGCTTCCAATTCTTTGGAAGACTTATTAAGATTGTTCTGATTTTTCTTATTATTCCTCTGGCACATTTTTGTGTCATTTTTTTCTCAGAAGTTATCTGACTGATAAGTCTGAAACTTCACAGACTGACAGAACAGGGTGAAAGCTAATGCATACTTATAATTGTTTCTGATTGGTCAATTGTTTCAGCCGCCATCTTGAATTTCATCTGAAACCTAACAAATCTTCTCCTCAGTAACTACCATACCGATTCTGCGAATATTTGACATATGTCACCAGTCAAATTGGCCCGCTCAGATTTGATAAAGAGAAGCTGATCCTTACAACAAAATGACCAGAAGTGACCTACCAAAATAGGTCAAATGTCAAATTTGAAATTAGCAGATTTTGACCAGACAAATACCTAGATATATGCTACATGATATGGCGAAGGGAAATATACAAAAATTAAGTTTCTAGGTCACGTGGTTTAGCCGCCATCTTGAATTTTGTCAAAAACTGAACGCATGTTTGAAGAGCTGTAACTCGCGAACCGTGAGAGATAGAGGCTTCTAATGTGTTGCATTTTATTCTACAGATCCTAGTCTATTTTTCAAACTGGTATGTTAAGGGTCTAGCTCTGATAGTTTTCGAGTTATAGACGAACGAATAGTGCTAAAAATCACATAATTTGACAAATATTAAAAGTTTAGAGGGTTATATTTCCTGAACCATGATAGATACAGACTTCTGGTTTGTTGCATTGTATTCTCCTGATCCTAGTCTATTTTTCAAACTGGTACGTTTAGGGGTCTAGCTCTGATAGTTTTCGAGTTATAGACGAACGAATATTGCCAAAAAATGCATAATTTGTCAAAAAGTGCCTTTTGTTTGATATTACACAAACGACGAGTCGGATTATTCTGATATTTGGCATAGATACTCACTGTATTACGGGTATAATGTCAGTGAAATTTCAGCATGATCGACTTATTAGTTTCAGAGGTATTGTAGAACGTGACATTTGAGTAGGTCTGAGCTTATGGCTGAAACTAAACTTAACAAAAGCATACTGTGAGAAGCGCTATGTCAGGGCGACTAATTTCCAAGCACAACTTTCTACATTCAAGTCTTTTTCTGGACTCCAGGGACACTTTTGTGTGCCTATTTTATTCTACTAACATTTTGATTTCGATGAAAGAGCCATCTAGGGCGCAAACAAAGGCCAGAAACGTGTTTCCCACATCTTGCTGACCAAGAAAAAGTATTTTTTGAAGCTCTAAACCCATTTCTCAATTTTCTAACAACGTACACCATAGGTATCTGCGCATGAAACAATGTTATCGCAACTGCAACAACAGTCTAGATATGGAAGCCATCATAACTGCTTGCAGTTCTAGTTATTATTATTTTTCTTCCGCCAAATTTTGTCCGAGTCGCCCAGTCAACACCGCCCCACCGTTGGAGCTGAAACTTCATAGGTTGATTGGCCCACATGGGATCTAGTGCATATCCACCAATGAAGCCGATTGGTCGAAACCCCTGGCGGCCATCTTGGATTTAGCGAAAAACCTGTTAAGCTATTCATCTCCGCAACTGATGAAGCGATCGACGCGAAACTTGGCACACATAATCAATGGAGTGGGCTCTCTCAAAACTCTGTTTGAAAAGTTGCTACGTTAAACAAGATGGCCGCCATCGGCCAATCAAAATAGCCGGATTTTCAAGTAACGGATTTGGACGGGGAAAGTGGCTACATATATGCATTGTGATATGGCGATCACGAATATGCAAAAATTTTGGTCCTCGGTCACGTGCTTTGGCCGCCATCTTGAATTTTATGAAAAACTTTATCACATTTGCAACGGCTTATTCTCTTGAACCCTGATAGATACAGATTTCTAGGTTACTGCGATATATCGGGAAGGCCATGATCTGTTGCGCTGAAATCAAATATATTTGATTGGCTGAACGGTTTGGCGGCCATGTTGGATTATGTGAAACATTCAACGATCGTCTCCTCTGAAACTGCTAAGCCGACCGCCTCACCGTTGGAGCTGGAACCTCATAGGTTGATTGGCGCACATGGGATGTAGTGCATATCCACCAGTGAAGCCGATTGGTCGAAACCCCTGGCGGCCATCTTGGATTTAGCAAAAAACCTGTTAAGGTATTCATCTCCGCAACTGATGAAGCGATCGACGCGAAACTTGGCACACATAATCAATGGAGTGGGCTCTTTCAAAACTTTATTTGAAAAGTTGCTACGTTGAACAAGATGGCCGCTATCGGCCAATCAAAATAGCCGGATTTTCAAGTAACGGATTTGGACTGGGAAAGTGGCTACATATATGCATTGTAATATGGTGATCACGAATATGCAAAAATTTTGGTCCTCGGTCAAGTGCTTTGGCCGCCATCTTGAATTTTATGAAAAACTTTATCACATTTGCAACGGCTTATTCTCTTGAACCCTGATAGATACAGATTTCTAGGTTACTGCGATATATCGGGAAGGCCATGGTCTGTTGCACTGAAATCAAATATATTTGATTGGCTGAACGGTTTGGCGGCCATATTGGATTTATGTGAAACATTCAACGATCGTCTCCTCTGAAACTGCTAAGCCGATCGTTGTAAAACTTGGTACACATAATCAATGGATCAGGGTCTCTCAAAGTTCTATTTGCGGAGTTGCTCCGTAAAACAAAATGACGGCCATTGACCAATCAAAATTGTCGAATTTTCAAGTAACGGATTTTGAAGGGAAAAGTTATGAAATATATGTTATATGACATGGCGATCATGAATACTCTTCCGCCACATTTTGTGCGATTCGCCCAGTCAACACCGCCTCACCGTTGGAGCTGAAACTTCATAGGCTGATTGGCCCACATGGGATCTAGTGCATATCCACCAATGAAGCCGATTGGTCGAAACTCCTGGCGGCCATCTTGGATTTAGCAAAAAACCTGTTAAGCTATTCATCTCCGCAACTGATGAAGCGATCCACGCGAAACTTGGCACACATAATCAAGGGAGTGGGCTCTCTCAAAATTCTATTTGAAAAGTTGCTACGTTAAACAACATGGCCGCCATCGGCCAATCAAAATAGCCGGATTTTCAAGTAACGGATTTGGACGGGGAAAGTGACAAAATATATGTTATATGATACGGTGATCATGAATGTGTAAAAATTTTGCTCCTGGATCACGTGGTTTGGCCGCCATCTTGAATTTTGTTAAAATCGGAACACATCTTGTGCAGGCTAGAACTCTGAAACTACGGAAGGTACAGTCTTGCAGTTTGTTGCATTATATTGTCCAGGAGCAACTCTTTTCGAAGTATGCCAATCATTTTCACGTGACTTCTATAGTTTTCCCGCTATTGTCAAATGTGTCTCACCCAAATTTTGCGAATTAACCGACTGTCCTTCAGTGGTAACTATGTAATCTTGTGCCATTCGTCCAGTCAACACCGCCTTACCATTAGAGCTGAAATTTTATAGGTTGATTGCCCCACATGGGATCTAGTGCTTATCCACAAATGAGCGGATTGGTCGAAACCCCTGGCGGCCATCTTGGATTGACCACAAAACCTGTTAAGCTATTCATCTCCGCGACTGTTGAAGCGATCAACGCGAAACTTGGCACAATTAATCAATGGCGTGAGCTCTCTCAAATCTCTTATTTGAAAAGTTACTATGTAAAAAAGGCCGGATTTTCAAGTAACGGATTTGGACGGGGAAAGTGACGAAATATATGTTATATGATACGGCGAACACGAATATGTAAAAGTTTTGTTCCTAGGTCACGTGGTTTGGCCGCCATCTTGAATTTTGTTAAAATCGGAACACATCTTGTACAGGCTAGAACTCTGGAACTACGGAAGCTAAGTCTTGCAGTATGTTGCATTATATTGTCAAGGAGCATCTCTTTCGGAAATATGCCAACCCTTTTTACGTACCTTCTATAGTTTTCCCGCTATTGTCAAATGTATCTCATCCAAATTTGCGAATTAACCGATTGTCCTTCAGTGGTAACTATGTAATCAACTGAAATTTCGACATATTGTTCAATATTCACGGTACAGTGGCCAAAAATTGTGTTTTGTTTATAATTCTAAAATCATAACTTTATTATTACGGTGGCAAGCCGTATGGCTTCCGGTTCCAGTCTTGTTGCTCCATTGCCTGCAATGGCGCATGGAACCCGATGATTGCAGCTTGCTGCTATATTTTGATTTGTTTTTCCCGAGTTAGATCATCTCCGGTAGTTGTATCCCGAGTGTTTTGACCATGGGAGGAGTGCCACTGGTTCGCCCTGTGTTATTTCATCGTCGGGAAGCTTTATTTGTCTACTCACGGCCTAATCCGTGCCTCGCGTCTAATCGCAGTCGGGGTGACTTTGCTATGCGTCTAATCGCACTCCTGGGTGTGGGCTTTCGCCCAAAGCAAAGTGAAGTAATCCCGTCGGTGTTCGCCTATTTATAGCTTGCTGGTGACCTCTGGCTGACCTTGAGTAATTCATAAAGTGCGCCAATACTCTCGAAACCTCATGAGAACTCTTTGCCTCTATATCATTTATATAAAGTTAACTATATCCAATCTTCAGTGAATTCGAATGATCGTCGTTGAAGGAAGTTAATTCAATCATTTACGAAAGAGGAAACTCTCCGAAAGTTACTCTAAATGTACGTAAAGTCTGGTTTGAGAGTGAAACTTCGTTATCGATTTCTTCAAAATCATGGCGACCATCGGCGAAACTGCTCGCCAAAATATCTGAATAAACATGGATTTACCGAACAACAGTGAAAGTTATCTCACTACAACCACAGTATCATGAACTAGAATAGTTATTTAATCGAAACAGTGATTATTGACAACAGTGGCGACATATTTATCTTTAAAACAACAAAAGTCACTCGCATTCTAACATGACAAAAAAATAGATCGTGGCTATTCTATCTATGCCACACTACATCGCGTACAATAATATCCAGGGACAGACGCTCATCGGCGATTATCGTTATTGTGGGGACAGAAATAAACAAGTTATATAACATCTATATCATTTCGTCACACTATGTACTATATTTTCCCAATATTCAAGCATAATGACATATTCATCGAATACTGGGAAAATATAGTACATGTATAAATTATGCCAGCTATCATCAGTTCAAAATAGGCATGGTTTAAAACATAGGCGAAAGTGAAATTATACAACTGAGTAGCTGATCAACTGTTCAATGATGTGCAACTGAGGTATTGGATTATGGACGCGGATATTCTTTAATGGACGACGGTTGAATTATGAATGACGGACAGACGAACTTCCACCAGCATGACCAACCCTACAGTGTGTCAGCCAGGATATAAAATCTACCTGTCAAAGTATCTCATATTGCTAGATTTGGACAGTCTACTAAATTTCCTTTCTTCATATCTCTCCCATGTTAAATTTTCAAATTCTTGTCTATCCAAATTTGAAATTGTCTGTCCATTGGGATATATCTCTGGCTAACATCATACAATCCTATTAATGAGAAAAGACGAATCCTTACACTAAACTGCTGTGCCACTGACAGAGGTAAGATCCCAGGTTTGGGTTTTGAATATCCTGCTGCCTGTGTTACTTGTCATGCTTGTACTAAGTCAGAATCTGCAAGATGAATATCTATAGGCAATTATTATAAAACTTGATCAACATCGATAAAATATATATTATTGTATAAGTTGACATCAAAAGTGAGGAATCACCTACTTAACCTGTTCAAAAATCAAATCAGGACGTCAGAAATAATTATAAACATGACACACCTTCACTGTTTCCGAGATATGGAAATGTCAACGGTTAACAGTCCAGGCTGTTGAGGAGGTAACATGGGGTTATCGGACAATACGCACGAAAAGGACGCATATCCCGATCGTGCTATTCAACCTTTTCCATGGATTCATAACCACTTCAAATTTTATTCAATCGTTGATATTCAAAAATGGATTACAAAGACACCACATGCTCTCAAAACAAGAGGTTTGGGGGGTCAGGACGGTGGTATCACGGTGAAATGTCGAAATATTGGGTCTCTATATATAACCCCATGCTTTATATAAAAATACACAAAGGTCTGAAACGCACTTTGGGTGAAACGAGAAATAAATGGTTTACCTCCAAACAAAATACATCAGCATCTTCTACAACTGTCACTCTATATATTGATTATTCCCGTCGTCAAATTATTAAATTTGTGAAATTTTATACCTTTACGGAGCGATTCAAAATCCAGCCTGACTGTCCATTCAACCCGGCACAGCGAGATGATGGTCCGCTTCTCTCTTAATTCTGATTGGTCAGTCGCGACACACCTCCGGCAAGAGAGGTCACCCACTGATCAGCTGACCAATCAGAATTGAGAAAGAAGCGGAGCATCATATCACTCTGCCGGGTTGAATGGACAGTCAGGTTGGATTTTGAATCGCTCGGCAAAGGTAAAAAATGCACACAGTGGACTTCCCGTGTCGGAAGTAAGTATGTCCCGGAAAACAATTATAAAAAAATAATACTTCTAATCATACCAAGAAGTAGAAATTTTGACAGACAAATTAAACTTCACCCTCGCACATGAGCAATCCACATAGAAAGTCACCACGTGCTCTGAACGCGCGCACGTGCGAGGTGTACGAGATTTAATCTGTACGAGAACCGATGCCGAACCCGTAAGATGAGAGATTTGTGGGCTATCTTTTGACGTAATGACGTCGAGCCTGCATGTTATAACATTGGCAGATCAGCGTCATCGTGGACCCCTCCCCCCCAAAAAACATGGTAGGTATTGATGACCAGCAGATACAGGAAAAACTTTGTATTTTTAGTTGTGTGAAGTTTCAATGTTGTACGATACATTCAAAATTGTCTCCGAAATATTGACGAAAACGTCTCGGATATATTATCTGGGACAGACAGTACATAAGTTTCTCAACTTATAGATACTTTCCCGTACTTGCAAGTAGTTGCCTGGTAGTTCCGTTTTTGTTGTTTTTCAAATTGTTGTTGTCCAAACAACATTTCTTTCTTCTTCACTTTTGTCGTGATCAATATGCCTTGTAGTCCTACATCTCAACGAACGTACATTAAGAATTTGATACACAAACGCAACTTGGCTGGTTGGAACACAAGAATATAAACTTGTCTGATAAACGGAGTGCCACGTTTACACTAAATCTTGACAAAATTCGCGGCACAGCAAAACGCAGAAATAGCCTGTTTCCCTGGCAAACTTGTACATGTAAGTAATGTAACTGTAATTTAGGGTACCAGGCTAGGCGAAGTCAAAATCGGCAAAGCGACTCCAAACAAAAGATCGGCTGTTCTGTCAATCACGGTGTCGTGATAGCTTGGGTTTTTTTTAACCCACTGAGGCCTAAAAATCTCAACCGATACTTGAGATAAATTTCTACAACTTGGCGAAGTAAAAGATAGTACATCTGTTTAAATTATGTGTTAAAATGGGAGCTGAACTATTCCCTACGGGAAGTTTTTTTGCCATTTACTTCTGTGTTAAACTTAGGCTTTTCAGAGGGAGGAACATCGCCCAGTGACATCATTGTACTAACACAATCGATTTGTTATCGTTTTCTCTCTCTCTCTCTCTCTCTCTCCACTGGAATTCTCGAAGGTTTGTCAACTGATTCTCGATATAGTTGTTATGAGAGGTCATTAAAAAAAATTCAAATCGCTTCTTAATTCATTCTAAATCAAGATATGAAAGAAAATAAAAAAACTGTGATTCTCAGGTTTTTCCCTGCTTGACGGAAATGGAAATGACTTTACTTGAGTCAAAGCTAAAATAAAATAAAAATAAAAAAGAAGAAAAAAAGAAAATCATAATTTATTAAAATATATCCGTAGGCATCTACCACCAAGTATCCCTCAAACCAGTGAACTGTGTTCCTTATGAGTCGTCTTTCATGAAAGTGTCCCCAGACAAAGGTGGACAATAGTCTGTCTGGGTACAAGAATGAGTCTGGTTGAAAGGTTTTTCAGTACGGTTATCGGCATATAAAACCAGAAACAGTATATCCTCACACGAAAGACCGACCTCTGTTTACACATGTTTTCTTTGCAAGCTGTGAGTTGAACCTGTCAAAATGTACATTGTTTGCCAAGATACTGTCCAGCGGTACAAATGTTAATGTTAAGAAATGCGTCTCACGTCCAGTTTGTTGAAAATTAACAAGGTACAAGAAGGTACATAGATTTGGCTAGAGTAAATGTCTAAGTCTAGGAGGTACCGACAAGGCACACCCCAAGTTGTTGTAAAATTAACCAAGTTCATAAGGTACCAGGAAGGTACAGGGCTTTGGCTTGAATAAAATTCTGAAAGGTACCATCAAGGTATAGTTCAATTTGATGAAAATTACGCTAAGTAGATAAGGCATCAGGGCGGTACTGGTACAGGCTTTGCCAGGTACTGATCAGGCATATCTACTGAACTTCAAGAGGTACTGTTGAGGTATATACCTATTGAAGGTACAATAAGTCAACTCGGCTACAAGGTATCGTATCGTTAAGGTACACTCTAATGTTAAGGTACAATTAAGGCACATCTAAGGTACCAGACAGCTATATACCTCTTAAAGGCATATAATATGCTACTGTGAGGGAAACTTTCTAAGATCTTCTTCACCCAAAGCGCAGAATCCATCAACCCGAAACTCGCTACACGGGACAAAATGATCGCCATCGAGCAATAGAAAACGTCGGATTTCCATGCGATTGTCGAAAATGGATACACGTATGTTATGTAGCGCTTATCTGCAAATGAATGGAATGCATTTGTTGCATAATTCTATTGTGAATTGTTATGAAGGGACCAGTTTTAGTTACTTTGCCTATATCGCTGAAACGTATAGGCCTATAGGTAAATATATTGAACTTTACACCTTTATTACATTAACCTGTTGTGGTGAATTATTACATTGGTCCAGTTTTCGTTAATGTGGCTAAGTATCTATGAAACAATTGTAGATAAATTTAGGGAAACTTGCATCAGATAAATTCGGATGTTATAACTGTATGTTGTTTGTGTGAATTATACTGAAAGGCCCACTTTGAGTTATTTCTGGCTATATCTGCATCAACCCACTTACAGTTATGATTATTCTGATTATGGCATGCCCTATCTTTGGCTATATCTATACAGCAAAGTTAGGTAAGGTATGACACTAGTATCATATCACCTTATCGTTATAACAGTATGCGAAAGGTCCAGTTTACGTTATTTCTACTATATCTCCACAATACATTTAATATTTAGGTACTGAACTTGCATCACATGTCTCTTACAAGGATTGATGGTTATGGCTGGATTGATGATTATCCTTAACTATCCATTTCCGTTTTTGTGGCTATATCTCGGAAATAAATAGAGGTAATCAAGAGAATTCACATGTAGTGACCATGTGCAAAATTCTAGTTTATTTGTGGGCTATCTTTTGACGTAATGACGTCGAGCCTGCATGTTATAACATTGGCAGATCAACGTCATCGTGGACCCCTCCCCCCCAAAAAACATGGTAGGTATTGATGACCAGCAGATACAGGAAAAACTTTGTATTTTTAGTTGTGTGAAGTTTCAATGTTGTACGATACATTCAAAATTGTCTCCGAAATATTGACGAAAACGTCTCGGATATATTATCTGGGACAGACAGTACATAAGTTTCTCAACTTATAGATACTTTCCCGTACTTGCAAGTAGTTGCCTGGTAGTTCCGTTTTTGTTGTTTTTCAAATTGTTGTTGTCCAAACAACATTTCTTTCTTCTTCACTTTTGTCGTGATCAATATGCCTTGTAGTCTTACATCTCAACGAACGTACATTAAGAATTTGATACACAAACGCAACTTGGCTGGTTGGAACACAAGAATATAAACTTGTCTGATAAACGGAGTGCCACGTTTACACTAAATCTTGACAAAATTCGCGGCACAGCAAAACGCAGAAATAGCCTGTTTCCCTGGCAAACTTGTACATGTAAGTAATGTAACTGTAATTTAGGGTACCAGGCTAGGCGAAGTCAAAATCGGCAAAGCGACTCCAAACAAAAGATCGGCTGTTCTGTCAATCACGGTGTCGTAATAGCTTGGTTTTTTTTTAACCCACTGAGGCCTAAAAATCTCAACCGATACTTGAGATAAATTTCTACAACTTGGCGAAGTAAAAGATAGTACATCTGTTTAAATTATGTGTTAAAATGGGAGCTGAACTATTCCCTACGGGAAGTTTTTTTGCCATTTACTTCTGTGTTAAACTTAGGCTTTTCAGAGGGAGGAACATCGCCCAGTGACATCATTGTACTAACACAATCGATTTGTTATCGTTTTCTCTCTCTCTCTCTCTCTCTCTCCACTGGAATTCTCGAAGGTTTGTCAACTGATTCTCGATATAGTTGTTATGAGAAGTCATTAAAAAAATTCAAATCGCTTCTTAATTCATTCTAAATCAAGATATGAAAGAAAATAAAAAAACTGTGATTCTCAGGTTTTTCCCTGCTTGACGGAAATGGAAATGACTTTACTTGAGTCAAAGCTAAAATAAAATAAAAATAAAAAAGAAGAAAAAAAGAAAATCATAATTTATTAAAATATATCCGTAGGCATCTACCACCAAGTATCCCTCAAACCAGTGAACTGTGTTCCTTATGAGTCGTCTTTCATGAAAGTGTCCCCAGACAAAGGTGGACAATAGTCTGTCTGGGTACAAGAATGAGTCTGGTTGAAAGGTTTTTCAGTACGGTTATCGGCATATAAAACCAGAAACAGTATATCCTCACACGAAAGACCGACCTCTGTTTACACGTTTTTGTTGTTTTTCAAATTGTTGTTGTCCAAACAACATTTCTTTCTTCTTCACTTTTGTCGTGATCAATATGCCTTGTAGTCTTACATCTCAACGAACGTACATTAAGAATTTGATACACAAACGCAACTTGGCTGGTTGGAACACAAGAATATAAACTTGTCTGATAAACGGAGTGCCACGTTTACACTAAATCTTGACAAAATTCGCGGCACAGCAAAACGCAGAAATAGCCTGTTTCCCTGGCAAACTTGTACATGTAAGTAATGTAACTGTAATTTAGGGTACCAGGCTAGGCGAAGTCAAAATCGGCAAAGCGACTCCAAACAAAAGATCGGCTGTTCTGTCAATCACGGTGTCGTATTTATTAAAATATATCCGTAGGCATCTACCACCAAGTATCCCTCAAACCAGTGAACTGTGTTCCTTATGAGTCGTCTTTCATGAAAGTGTCCCCAGACAAAGGTGGACAATAGTCTGTCTGGGTACAAGAATGAGTCTGGTTGAAAGGTTTTTCAGTACGGTTATCGGCATATAAAACCAGAAACAGTATATCCTCACACGAAAGACCGACCTCTGTTTACACATGTTTTCTTTGCAAGCTGTGAGTTGAACCTGTCAAAATGTACATTGTTTGCCAAGATACTGTCCAGCGGTACAAATGTTAATGTTAAGAAATGCGTCTCACGTCCAATTTGTTGAAAATTAACAAGGTACAAGAAGGTACATAGATTTGGCTAGAGTAAATGTCTAAGTCTAGGAGGTACCGACAAGGCACACCCCAAGTTGTTGTAAAATTAACCAAGTTCATAAGGTACCAGGAAGGTACAGGGCTTTGGCTTGAATAAAATTCTGAAAGGTACCATCAAGGTATAGTTCAATTTGATGAAAATTACGCTAAGTAGATAAGGCATCAGGGCGGTACTGGTACAGGCTTTGCCAGGTACTGATCAGGCATATCTACTGAACTTCAAGAGGTACTGTTGAGGTATATACCTATTGAAGGTACAATAAGTCAACTCGGCTACAAGGTATCGTATCGTTAAGGTACACTCTAATGTTAAGGTACAATTAAGGCACATCTAAGGTACCAGACAGCTATATACCTCTTAAAGGCATATAATATGCTACTGTGAGGGAAACTTTCTAAGATCTTCTTCACCCAAAGCGCAGAATCCATCAACCCGAAACTCGCTACACGGGACAAAATGATCGCCATCGAGCAATAGAAAACGTCGGATTTCCATGCGATTGTCGAAAATGGATACACGTATGTTATGTAGCGCTTATCTGCAAATGAATGGAATGCATTTGTTGCATAATTCTATCGTGAATTGTTATGAAGGGACCAGTTTTAGTTACTTTGCCTATATCGCTGAAACGTATAGGCCTATAGGTAAATATATTGAACTTTACACCTTTATTACATTAACCTGTTGTGGTGAATTATTATGATGGGTCCAGTTTTCGTTAATGTGGCTATATCTATGAAACAATTGTAGATAAATTTAGGAAACTTGCATCAGATAAATTCGGATGTTATAACTGTATGTTGTTTAGGTGAATTATACTGAAAGGCCCACTTTGAGTTATTTCGGCTATATCTGCATCAACCCACTTACAGTTATGATTATTCTGATTATGGCATGCCCTATCTTTGGCTATATCTATACAGCAAAGTTAGGTAAGGTATGACACTAGTATCATATCACCTTATCGTTATAACAGTATGCGAAAGGTCCAGTT
Source organism: Hanleya hanleyi (assembly GCA_036873755.1). Lineage (NCBI taxonomy): Eukaryota > Metazoa > Mollusca > Polyplacophora > Lepidopleurida > Hanleyidae > Hanleya > Hanleya hanleyi. Next base: position 11,962 of record JAVTVY010057118.1, on the reverse strand, counting down.
TACGTTATTTCTACTATATCTCCACAATACATTTAATATTTAGGTACTGAACTTGCATCACATGTCTCTTACAAGGATTGATGGTTATGGCTGGATTGATGATTATCCTTAACTATCCATTTCCGTTTTTGTGGCTATATCTCGGAAATAAATAGAGGTAATCAAGAGAATTCACATGTAGTGACCATGTGCAAAATTCTAGTTTATTTGTGGGCTATCTTTTGACGTAATGACGTCGAGCCTGCATGTTATAACATTGGCAGATCAACGTCATCGTGGACCCCTCCCCCCCAAAAAACATGGTAGGTATTGATGACCAGCAGATACAGGAAAAACTTTGTATTTTTAGTTGTGTGAAGTTTCAATGTTGTACGATACATTCAAAATTGTCTCCGAAATATTGACGAAAACGTCTCGGATATATTATCTGGGACAGACAGTACATAAGTTTCTCAACTTATAGATACTTTCCCGTACTTGCAAGTAGTTGCCTGGTAGTTCCGTTTTTGTTGTTTTTCAAATTGTTGTTGTCCAAACAACATTTCTTTCTTCTTCACTTTTGTCGTGATCAATATGCCTTGTAGTCTTACATCTCAACGAACGTACATTAAGAATTTGATACACAAACGCAACTTGGCTGGTTGGAACACAAGAATATAAACTTGTCTGATAAACGGAGTGCCACGTTTACACTAAATCTTGACAAAATTCGCGGCACAGCAAAACGCAGAAATAGCCTGTTTCCCTGGCAAACTTGTACATGTAAGTAATGTAACTGTAATTTAGGGTACCAGGCTAGGCGAAGTCAAAATCGGCAAAGCGACTCCAAACAAAAGATCGGCTGTTCTGTCAATCACGGTGTCGTAATAGCTTGGGTTTTTTTTAACCCACTGAGGCCTAAAAATCTCAACCGATACTTGAGATAAATTTCTACAACTTGGCGAAGTAAAAGATAGTACATCTGTTTAAATTATGTGTTAAAATGGGAGCTGAACTATTCCCTACGGGAAGTTTTTTTGCCATTTACTTCTGTGTTAAACTTAGGCTTTTCAGAGGGAGGAACATCGCCCAGTGACATCATTGTACTAACACAATCGATTTGTTATCGTTTTCTCTCTCTCTCTCTCTCTCTCTCCACTGGAATTCTCGAAGGTTTGTCAACTGATTCTCGATATAGTTGTTATGAGAAGTCATTAAAAAAATTCAAATCGCTTCTTAATTCATTCTAAATCAAGATATGAAAGAAAATAAAAAAACTGTGATTCTCAGGTTTTTCCCTGCTTGACGGAAATGGAAATGACTTTACTTGAGTCAAAGCTAAAATAAAATAAAAATAAAAAAGAAGAAAAAAAGAAAATCATAATTTATTAAAATATATCCGTAGGCATCTACCACCAAGTATCCCTCAAACCAGTGAACTGTGTTCCTTATGAGTCGTCTTTCATGAAAGTGTCCCCAGACAAAGGTGGACAATAGTCTGTCTGGGTACAAGAATGAGTCTGGTTGAAAGGTTTTTCAGTACGGTTATCGGCATATAAAACCAGAAACAGTATATCCTCACACGAAAGACCGACCTCTGTTTACACGTTTTTGTTGTTTTTCAAATTGTTGTTGTCCAAACAACATTTCTTTCTTCTTCACTTTTGTCGTGATCAATATGCCTTGTAGTCTTACATCTCAACGAACGTACATTAAGAATTTGATACACAAACGCAACTTGGCTGGTTGGAACACAAGAATATAAACTTGTCTGATAAACGGAGTGCCACGTTTACACTAAATCTTGACAAAATTCGCGGCACAGCAAAACGCAGAAATAGCCTGTTTCCCTGGCAAACTTGTACATGTAAGTAATGTAACTGTAATTTAGGGTACCAGGCTAGGCGAAGTCAAAATCGGCAAAGCGACTCCAAACAAAAGATCGGCTGTTCTGTCAATCACGGTGTCGTATTTATTAAAATATATCCGTAGGCATCTACCACCAAGTATCCCTCAAACCAGTGAACTGTGTTCCTTATGAGTCGTCTTTCATGAAAGTGTCCCCAGACAAAGGTGGACAATAGTCTGTCTGGGTACAAGAATGAGTCTGGTTGAAAGGTTTTTCAGTACGGTTATCGGCATATAAAACCAGAAACAGTATATCCTCACACGAAAGACCGACCTCTGTTTACACATGTTTTCTTTGCAAGCTGTGAGTTGAACCTGTCAAAATGTACATTGTTTGCCAAGATACTGTCCAGCGGTACAAATGTTAATGTTAAGAAATGCGTCTCACGTCCAATTTGTTGAAAATTAACAAGGTACAAGAAGGTACATAGATTTGGCTAGAGTAAATGTCTAAGTCTAGGAGGTACCGACAAGGCACACCCCAAGTTGTTGTAAAATTAACCAAGTTCATAAGGTTCCAGGAAGGTACAGGGATTTGGCTTGAATAAAATTCTGAAAGGTACCATCAAGGTACAGTTCAATTTGAAGAAAATTACGCTAAGTAGATAAGGCATCATGGAGGTACTGGTACAGGCTTTGCCAGGTACTGATCAGGCATATCTACTGAATTTCAAGAGGTACTGTTGAGTTATATGCCTATTGAAGGTACAATAAGTCAACTCGGCTACAAGGTATCGTATCGTTAAGGTACACTCTAATGTTAAGGTACAATTAAGGCACATCTAAGGTACCAGACAGCTATGTACCTCTTAAAGGCATATAATATGCTACTGTGAGGGAAACTTTCTAAGATCTTCTTCACCCAAAGCGCAGAATCCATCAACCCGAAACTCGCTACACGGGACAAAATGATCGCCATCGAGCAATAGAAAACGTCGGATTTCCATGCGATTGTCGAAAATGGATACACGTATGTTATGTAGCGCTTATCTTTAAATGAATGGAATACATTTGTTGCATAATTCTATCGTGAATTGTTATGAAGGGACCAGTTTTAGTTACTTTGCCTATATCGCTGAAACGTATAGGCCTATAGGTAAATATATGGAACTTTACACCTTTATTACATTAACCTGTTGTGGTGAATTATTATGATGGGTCCAGTTTTCGTTAATGTGGCTATATCTATGAAACAATTGTAGATAAATTTAGGAAACTTGCATCAGATAAATTCGGATGTTATAACTGTATGTTGTGTAGGTGAATTATACTGAAAGGCCCACTTTGAGTTATTTCGGCTATATCTGCATCAAACCACTTACAGTTATGATTATTCTGATTATGGCATGCCCTATCTTTGGCTATATCTATACAGCAAAGTTAGGTAAGGTATGACACTAGTATCATATCACCTTATCGTTATAACAGTATGCGAAAGGTCCAGTTTACGTTATTTCTACTATATCTCCACAATACATTTAATATTTAGGTACTGAACTTGCATCACATGTCTCTTACAAGGATTGATGGTTATGGCTGGATTGATGATTATCCTTAACTATCCATTTCCGTTGTTGTGGCTATATCTCGGAAATAAATAGAGGTAATCAAGAGAATTCACATGTAGTGACCATGTGCAAAATTCTAGTTTAAACTTCCAATAGTTTTTGATTTATGGCCATGTAGACGCAAAACTGTCAATTGTCATATCTCCCAAACCATGGTCATGGTCAGGTTGAAAATTCAATGACGTCATACGTGTATTATGGGTAACAGACCTGCTAAATTAGAGATTCATACAAGTTGTAGTTTTCGAGAAAAAGACATACAACGCTTTTTATATTTTGTGATGTTGAAGGTCAAGGTTATATCGGATGGTTTTGTAATTAGTACTAAAAGAAGATAATTTAGTGCTCACTATTGTGTCATTGTTTCGTGAGTGTCAATGTGTTAGTTTTTCAGTAAATGGAAGCCGTATTTTCCATATATGGATGCTTATCACTTCAAAGGTCAAGGCCAAGGTCGAGTTCTGACACAAGCGATGACCGTCTGATGCCATGTAGGTCACGTGACCTTATTTCCAGACTGATCGCATCAGCCGTTCAACAGTCGACCACCAAACCTGCAATCATATAGAGAGGCTCCTGGAGGTCAAATGGCAAATTTAAGGTCATATTCCTTTCGGTCATCTGAACTATTCATTAACAGTAAGAGAATCAATGCCGTAGCTTATTTCCTTATAAAATGACGGGTTTTGAAAAAGATCAAAAGAGAGATAGCTACTCGTTATTTTTACGTAACTGTTTAAATAACAAACAGTGGCTTGGCCATGTATAGGATTTACCTACCCTCCAGTTTTTTGAAGATCTGTTTTCCTTTTGACTGCACTCTGACGACAAGCAAAACACCTTCAGGGAAGAGAACTGAATAACCTCAGTGGTGACCTACTTAATTCGTCGGTTCTTTCTGTTGCAAATTCATTCAAACGTTTACATTATAAGTGTCAACCGCATCATCTCCTCTGTTTGATCAATATTCACAGAAGAAGCCAATAACCTATAAGGTCAAGGTCAATGCCAATAATCATGACCACTGAGAACAGCTTTGAAGTGACTTCTACGCATCTACCAAATATTGTAGCTGTAGATCGAGTACTTTGTTAGATATTAAGCGTTTGGATAGAACAAGAATAATAACTAGCTATTGTTGATACAATAACACGGCCTTTCCATGACGGTACCCAAATGGTATCCTTTCGTTGTAGTGGGAGAAAAAGGTAAGAAGTAAAAAACGTAGAGTAATAGAATGCCATATATCATATAAATTTATTTATAAGGGACGGAATCTTGGTTATTCGTTTCAATTACGTCAATACAGGATCATATGAATTATTTAATTGTCGGTTCCGTCATCTAGGTATAGGACTGAAGAGAGTTCAGTCGTGCATTTTACCGCCGATCTGACATCGCCTATGTAACGCGACATCGATGAAAGTATCTCAGTATTTGAAATTAAATTCATGTCGTATTACATATGCGATGTCGATATAATGATAGTTGCACACTCTCCGTTTAATTGACAAATATACATAATGCATCATTGGCTTACAGAGGAGTCATCAGGGTTCGCGTCTCCATCATCTAAAACGACGTTCATTTAGTTGCAATCGCGGGTTGACTCGGTTGGTACTGTCGAAAAAGGAATTGGTGGGCAGGGTTACATACAGGGCTTCACGCCTTGTCAACGGAGAACCACTTAACAACACTTTGAAACTGATCTTGCGTTATACAATTAGATGAAATCAAATACTGCTCAATACACACAGCCAGAGAAACGGTGTTGGCCCAACACCATTTTTTAGTGTTGAGGCCAGTTCAACACCAATAAGTGGTGTTGAGAAACGGTGTTGACATAATTCAACACCAAAATGTGGTGTTGAGGCCAGTTCAACACCAAAAAAACGGTGTTGAGAAAATGGTGTTGACCCAATCCCACACTGAAAAATGGTGTCGAGACCAGTTCAACACAAAAAAACGGTGTTGAAAGAATGGTGTTGAAAATCTAACACTGAAAAATGGTGTTGAGACCAGTTCAACACAAAAAACAGTGTTAAGAAAAGGGGGCGATTTTCACCGTTAATTCGAATTTCCGCCCCCTTTGAGGTTGGTAATCGTTTGCAATCGATAAAATATTATTAATAATGTAACATTTAACAGCTCAAAGAATCAATTGTGTGATAAAGATTCCAGAAAAGAGTGATAAACAGCGATAAATACAACAGTGGCTTAACTCAGCTGCCAAATTTCTGGGGTGACGCCGTTATTGTCGGCATATAGCACATACCAGTACGCGAGTTCTATTGATATCTCCACATGTTAATCTGTATAATTAACAGCTTTATAAAAGCAGAAGAAGAATAAAATTATTAAAACAAATTATCCGTAAAGGGCTATATGCTGACAATAACGCTAAAACAAGTATATATCTGCGTTATTTACTATTTCCTGATCAATAAGTCAATCATTAAGGCAATCATTCAATCTGTATAATTAACAGCCTTATGATTATGAAAACAGAAGGGGGAAAAAAGTAAAACAGATTATCCGTGCTATATGCTGACAATAACGGTGTTTACCGCTGTGTTAACCCCAGGATTCCGACGGCTGGGTAAGCGCCCCGAAGCTCGCTGTCGTAGGTTTGTTTAAAGCTGAATTGAAAAATTACTTTATACCAATCAAGTAGACAAAGAAGTTGGAATTTTCCAGTCATAATTGCCGTATACGTATAGAGTAAACTTACTTGTACGTATTTTGCCGGTTTATTGCGACGCACAGTGCGCTTTACTGCCAGCTTTTCAACTTTTCATTGGAAAAAGAAACACAAATTTGCAAATGACGGGAGGATTTTACGATTCTCTGTCTAGTGCTTCCGCCGAGGTCCGCGCGCCCCGCAACTATCCTTATATAAGACAATGCCGGGATGGCTGGCCCAGAGTATTCCAAAACCAGCATAGCTAACAGTTATAACGTCGGTCAAAGGAAAGACACAAATCTCATGGCCTAAAAAGCGTATGTTGATTTCCCACACCTAAGCGCTGCGTTGATCAGTTCCTTCACCTATAAAGTGAATATTAAACGAAAAGACCTATCCGGCGTTGAATGGTTCTGTTCACCTATAAAGTCAATACTGAACGAAATCACCTAGACGGTGCATGCCCACCTACCATAAATTGGTGCAGGCTCTGACAATATGCAGATGCATTCAACTTTAATATATGGAATGAAACACCTATGCCGTACGTGCCCACCTACCATAAATTGGTGCAGGCTCTATTAATATGCAGATGTTAACTAAGTGTTAACTAACACCAGCTCAACACCAATTAACAGTGTTAACTAACACCAATAAATGGTGTTGAAGCTGGCTCAACACCATTTTTTAGTGTTGACTGACAAGTGCTGATGCTGGCTCAACACCAATTAACAGTGTTAACTAACACCAATAAATGGTGTTGAAATCGGCTCAACACCATTTTTTAGTGTTGACTGACGAGTGCGGATGCTGACTCAACACCGAATAACGGTGTTAACTAACACCAATAAATGGTGTTGGGGCAATATGGTGTAGGCCGTAACTCAACACTGTTTTTTGGTGTTGAAGTCAACACCAATTTTTAGTGTTAATTAACACCATTTTTCTGACTGCGTAGAAAGCGTTCAACCTGACGGGTGACAGGCAAATAGCATACAAGAAGTGGGGAAAATGTTTTTTGTTATATCCTCAAAGCAATGTAATAACTTGAAATTTCACAAATAAACACATATATATATATTCCCTCAATCAAAATTGAATGTCTGCACAAGAAACTTCAGCCTAGTATTTATAAATCGCGTGAAACAACAACGAGATTCAGTCATAAGCCGGTTCACTCACGTATTCGTATTTCGTCTCAGCACATTACACATAAACGGCGAAAGCAAATCCTTTCTCGTTTTAGGCACTTTCATCGTCTACACCAAATGCCATCCTTGTCGTGGTTGCTTGGAAAATAGCTATATTCGTACACCGTCAGAACAACAGGCGCGTGTATTTCCGGCAGAGCAATAGTTATTCCCCTTGTTTGTTTTCGAATACCAGTAACGCCGAGCCTCTGTCTACGCTGTATTATTTTCAGCTAACGGCTTTTGCGTAACTTTTCAAGTTTTCCACAATTACTATCCTCGGCACAGGGTCATTGAGAACGAAAGGACTCATTATTGGAAGTAACAAGCAACAAACTAGAAGTCCGTACCTAACTTTATTATAACTTTTCCAAAGATGAGCCAGCGCCGTCATGTAACACGACATTTATTTAATTGCGAACACGGGATGCCTCGAGTGCTACATCCGAATCGCTAAAGCGAAATTGACAACGCCCATTGAATAGATGAAATCAACAAATGACCACAAAGAGGGCGAGAGAACCATTTAACGGCTTAATAGTTCCGAAGATTGTTTTTTTTAAATATCTCTAAACCTATCAAAGCTACATTCTTGAAATTTCATAGGCAAATACATATCGCTATTCTCTCAATAGTACTTACAATGGTGATGGTTGGATATATATTTTTCATCAATTGCTAATTATGTTCTTTTCTTTCTGGTATCTTTTTATGGGTTTTTGTATTTTTCTGTTACGTCCGTCATATAATGACCTACGTTCACGCGTAAATTGCAACTTCGAATTACCAACAGTTTCGAGTTATGATCCTGTCGTCGCAAAACTCTCGGTGGCCATATCTCAACAACCAAGATCAAGGTCGGGTTGAAAATTCAGTGACGTCATACCTGTGGTATGGGGTACAATTGGACCGTGGAAATCAACTATTACTTCATAGATAAATTAACACTCCATCAGTACCGGATGCATTCATTTCTTTAAATAAATCTCCTGTGTTCACATGGAATCTCATCAGCGAAACATGCCAGAGGGTTCTCATCACTAGTTTCTGCATGTTAAAATCAATAAAGCGAGTTTCAGGGTAGACCGGTGTATAACAAGGTCTGTGGTTAATACTACTAAACTACAGATGACATTTGACCTTAGTCCCTGTTTTTCCGTAATATAGTCCGTTAGAAACTTAACAACATATATTTAGTGGTGTTTAAATCGAGATTCGTCAGTATTCCTGAAGAGTATGGTATCTATAATTGCAAGAGCGAATTCAACCTCTTCAGCCCGTGGTTAAATTGTTTTACTTTGCGAACACTTTATCAGAAAATGAGAGGGACGGGGTGCAGATTTGGCTATGCTGAAACGTTCAGATTGTCGTCAAATGTATCCAAGCTGTAGATGGGATCCAGCGACTGACGGCAGCAACATCCGCCTACGCAGGCCGGCTGTTGAACCCGGCAGTCCAGCTTCGGAGATCCCTTGCCAATTTATTGAAGAAATAGGTCACAAATATACATATTCTAATTTCTTTTTTTTTGTAATTCTGTATTCACATTACTGGAAATTTGACCATCTGAAATGGAAAGACCTAATAATGAATCAGTCTTACGATATAGGAACGTATATCCGGATTGGTAGACACGAATCACCGTGGGCTAATAGGTAACGCGTTCGTCTAATCACCCAGAGGTCTGTGGTTGGAACCCACCAGAGGTGGACGAATTTTTGTTTTCTTTCATTTTCACTTCGAATTGATCAGTTAATGGAAATATTTTTCATATTTATATTTGCGTGACCAAAATCTTACCTGACTCAATTATATTTTGGATTTCCAGGCAGTAAATAAGAAATCACGTGAAAGCAATAAGAAAGAAGTGCCCGATATTTGTTACAGTTGAAGAGCTATAGCTATTCCAAATATGAGCCAGCTCGTCATGTAAGATGACAATAACTGAATCGATGCTTCGACTGTAAAGGTGAAATGGACAACGCTCATTGAATGGGAGATGAAATCAACAAGCGACAACAATTACGGCGATAGAACCATTTAACGGCTTAACCCTATCTGGGCTGGGCTTTTTGGGACCTGTCCAGGCCTGGGGGGAACCGAAATGGCCCCCCTAATTATTTTTCTTATCCCTTGAGCTAGGGAGCTGAAACTTACCACCCTATACCCTTGGATCAAGCTCTACCAGAAAATGTAAAAAAATCCAAGATGGCCGCTTTGATGACGTCACAATGACGTCATTTTTAGAAACGACATTTTTGGGTCGATTTTTCGGTCGGATTTTCCAATTTTTTTTTATTTATGCAATTTTTCCGCAAAAACTGCATGATAAATTAGTAAATATTAATGTGATGTGAAATAAAATAGTTTTTGCCCATTTTTCATCGCGAAAAAGCAGAAATTTTAAAGAAATTTGACGAACACATCACTTTTCTGGTACCCAACGTTGCCACCATCTTGAATTTACCCATGATCCTCTGCTCAAGGGTTTATGCAAATGGGCTCAAAATGACCCCAATATGATAAACTATAAAGTCCCGAGTTTCAGCACTCCATTTTTCGTCGTTCCGGAGATAGCGCAGAAAGTTTGATCGATATCTCTGAAAATATCAAGACTACAGTCTTGAAATTTCATATGCGAACACACATATATATTGTCTCAATGATACCTAAAAACAAGAGGGATTGGAAGAGCAGTTTAATAATGAGATAAAAAAAAGGAGAAAATTTCCTAAATCGTGAAAAATCTCATATTCTTTCTTCACCCTTTTTTGAGTTGAAGTGTCTGTTTCTGTTTCTGACCTATATTCCTATGCAAATTTCCAGTTGAAGTGCCCGATAGTTTCTCAGTTATGGCCCTGTATCTGTAAAGCTGTCAATGCCCACAACTAAAACGTTCATAAAGTTAGACTGCTGTTCGCAGTTCATTGTTCGAGGAGACCAGCAATTATTTCCTCGGATATGAAAATCTGTATTTTTTTTTATTATGAGTATTTTGAACTCCAAACTCTGTATAGCAAGAGAGAATATCATGCTCTATATCTTTGCATATTCATATTCCAAATCTGACGCCAGGGGACGCTGCTAGGGGTGCTGTTTTGAGTCGCTGAATGACTGCGAACCGCGGACTGCGAACGAACTGCGAACCGCGGTCTAACTTTATGAACTAAAGACCCAAAGTCAAAATTAGGTTGAAAATTCAGCGACAACATACTTGTGTTATGGGAAACAAATATACTAAATTAGAGATTCCTGTAAGCTGTAGTTTTTGAGAAAACCCCATACAACGCTTTTTACATTGTATGATATTCAAGGTCAAGGTTATATCAGATCGTTTTATAATTAGCGCCAAAAGAAAGTCAATATTGTGCTCACTATTGGACCCAAATTACAACACATATAAGGGAAGTGGGAAGAGGTACCGACATACTGACAGAGTGACATGGCTTCACAGTATAGTCTCCTGGTTAACCTATTCTAAAGCAGATACCACGAATCTAACGATTCGTGATATGTGTTGTATATCAGGTACGCTTTTATTGTACCTGTTGATGTGGCAACTTGGATGACATGACCACACGGCCCCTAGCACCGGAATGAGCGGTATTAGATACAGATCTGGAGAGTTATGATGGAAATTACAAGCGTCTGGTCCGTCATTCATAATTCAGCCGTCGTCCATTAGAGAATATCCGCGTCCATAATCCAAAGACCTATTCCATATTCCATATAATAGTATTAGCACGAAATTCAAAAAGACAGTCATAGTATACATAAACATAGGCTTGTTTCCTGCAAGAGAGAAGCGGTCAACAGTTTTCAATGATGCCGGTAAGACATCATGATGTTCCAAAAATATCAAATCCGTATCGCTGATCAGTATTCTTAATCCATAATATTTGTCATCATCTAAAGTCGTCATCTAAAGAATGATGTATCTCAGTCACGCTTTGACAACTCGTACACTGGGGATTGGTGAGCTGTATCGGCATCAGATGAAAATGACGGCATTTAACACAAAAGACTAGTCTGTAAGGCCTGATGTCGACCAAGCATCAACTTCCCTCCAATGCCAACATATATCAAAGATCAAAAGGTCTGTACAGGGGGCGGGCCTCGCGGACGAAACGTTCACCAGCAGAATCTCGCCATATACAGGAGAAAATTAAAACACATATATGACTCCATCTTAGGGTGAACGGTCACAGAAAATCCGTTAGGAAAAAGCAATTGCTTATAGGTAAGCATTTTTCTGGTCCCGACCATGGCTGGGATAACTTAGTATTCAAATCATAGACGTCGTCTATTCATCTACTGAGGATCTCCCCTTTGGATTTGAAAGAAAAATCCCAGAGCGGGAATTATTCTGGATGCTAGAACTTGGGTCAGTGTTTCCGTATGGTTTAGATGATAATGTCAGTGGGTTCGGCAATGCTACAAACCGTCGTTCAAATATATTCAACATTACCCAGCTATTTAAGCCTCATCAACTGAAACATCGCAGCCATGGTTGGCGTAAGTTTAACAGTTCGATGATTCACGATCATATCACTTTATATTACCTAGTGGGTTTAACTAACACACCCAATAGTATACATAGCTTACGTACAGTTCTGTATGCGTTATCTCTGAAA
>JAVTVY010057117.1:0-30035 GCA_036873755.1 Hanleya hanleyi | reverse complement strand
CGAAGGTGGTCGGGGGTGGCTTGTTTGAGGTCGAAGAGCATATACCCGTGCTGAGGGGTTGTGGCATCTTTAAAGGCTTCCAACGCAAACGGTGTGCGGCCGGGATACATCTGTCTCGCCAGGTGCAGCAGTTGAGTGGTATCTCTTGGGTTTTTGAAGACCACCAGGTAGTGGGCATTTAAGCTGATATTCCGATGTTCTTTGTTTTTACTGAACAGATTCTGCACAATGTAGATGATGCTGAGCCGTCGATGGTGGCTGCCTTTGGTAAAGAGTTGGGTGACCCGCGCATCCGTCTCCGCCATGAGATCATCCAGAACCACCAAGGTGTCGGGTCCCAAATCGGCCAGGTTGGGTAGGCCTTCCACGAACGTGATGTGGGGCATTGCTGCATACGCTTCCTGCCATTCTCCGTAACACCACACGACTCGAGCAATAGGTGGGGTGATCATGCTCTCGGCGTGTTGAAGGAGCTCCCTGACGAAGTGCGTTTTGCCGGAACCCGTCGGTCCTGCGATGACGCAAGTGAAGGGATGCTGCCACCCAGGGTCCATGGTTCGAGGTGTATCCGTTGTCGTGGTAACCCGCTCTTGTAAATTTCGTACGAGTGAACTGGAGTGATGGTGGGTACAACGTCGGTCGTCGTTGTCTGTTCACTGTCAGGGATGGTGCTGGGGGTGGGTACAACGTGGGTCGTCGTTGTCGGTTCACTGTGAGGGATGAAACCCGGTGGGTGTTCAGACGTAGTGGGCGTACTTGGTGTAGGTGTAGAGCTTACGCTCGACGTGGCTTGTACACGGGGTGTGGTGGTGGTGACTGGGCTCGATACGACTGGTGCTCTCTGTAGACCGGTTTCACTGGTGCCTGGCGTTCTCAGTTGGTTAAGTAACGTGCTGACATAGGCTACGTCGTAAAACACACCTCCGTACAACACACTCAGCAGGGTTAGCACTATCACCACAAAGCCCACTTGCGCTTTGCGCGTTTTGGAAGACACTGTGTTCAGAGACGGTTGCACCGTGTTCATGGTCGGACGTGGAATGTAGGATGACGGCAGTGGTGTCTGGCTTATAGTCGTTTCACCTGGTTGGCAGCGACCCAGGAATTGAGGAACTGGGCCAACCTTGCCATTTCACGAAATGAAACAGTTTGCCACGTCGACGTTCCGTTTTCAAAATCTGCTCCACCGTGTAGTAGTCTTGCTGTGTTTTTAGGACAGACTGTAATTCCGTCTCGTAAAACGTCCCTAACAACGGTTCCCCTTGGAGATCTTCCAGTTCATAGACTCGCCGCTGTCGGGGTAGGCGCCGTTTAATCAGGAAGTGCTCATCGCTCCAGTTGGGCAAGTAACTTTTCTCGAACTTGCCCTTGACTTTACCGATCCGTACAGGGTCCCCGACCTTGTACACCGCCTTCGTCGTTCGCTGCGATGGCCTGGGGTACAAGACACGGCGGACTTGGGCTTCATTGCTTTGGGTCACGGTAATGGGGGCTCTCTTTATACTCCGGTGATAGGCTCGATTGTAACCCCTCACCAGTTTCTGGAGAACATCGATGTACCGCCTTGTATTCTTATAGGTGAAATATTTATACATGCGGCCTTTGAATGTCCTATTGAACCTCTCCACCACGGAAGCCTTGGTCTCGTTGTACGTATGGAAGAAAAACACCTTCTGTTTCTTGAGAAAGGCTTGGAACGATCTGTTGAGGAATTCCGTGCCTTCGTCGGTTTGCAAATATAAAGGTTTGCGCCCGGTCTTGAAGATGTCTTTGAACGCCGCTATGAGATTTGCCCCCGTTTTCGTCCGGATGGGTACCACCCACGCATACTTGGATAGGATATCGATGCACGTCAAGATATACCGATTCTCATCGTTGTGTTTTGGCAAAGGCGCTCATATCCACCAAATCCGCTTGCCACTGGGCATCTATTCCTCCCACGATGACCCGGTTCCGTAGAAAATGGCGACGGACAGATCGATGTAAGGTATAGGTGTCTTGTCTTCTTAACCAATCTCGGACTTGGGCACGTTGTATTCCCTGGGGTTTGGCCGCTCGATAGAGAGCCGACAATGCACTATAGGCCGCCGGACGGTCGGGACTGTAGTATAAGTTATCCAGCACCTTCTCCCAGCGCTTCATGGTGACAAAATGATGATGCACCCTGGCTCTATCGTTTATTTACAACGAGTATATCTTGGGCCGGAGTTTCTTTCTGATTTTCTTCATTGGCTTTCACAGTGTCCATGGCAAATGTCCAGTCCAACTCGTCTGATGACCACGGCATCTTCCAATGCAGACCATAGATCAGGGTGAAGGGTAAAATGCACTGTACCCCCATCTAGCCGAGCCAGTTGAGCAAAGAAAGGGCCGCGTCGGATGTACACATCGTGACACAAGTGGATGAGGTCGCCGTCCAGTTCACCAGACAACACCCGTTTGAATTTGGTCCAGCCCTCCGGGACAGACGAATGTGAGCCGGGCACGGTTGTGTAGGGTCCGCATCACAGATGTCTCCCACCTCCTCCATGATATCGACCTTATCCGCATACACGTTCAGGAAAACCTCGGGGTCAAGCTGAGATACGCCAGTATCATATGCTCCGCCATGGTCAGTACGTGAATGGTACCAGAGTTGACTGTTTCTCGTATTTATAGGGACAACCCCGTGAGATCAAAAGGATCAGGTGGTCATATCACTGGGCTGGTTGAGTGTAGCCGGGTAATCAATGGCATCGTCGTCGGGTTCATGTAGTTGTTCATTGGGTTCTGCCGCCGATTCTCTCAGGGCACGAGCCCACTCCAACTCGTCTGATGACCGCTCGTCCGGTGTAAACAGCTGGTCCACGATAGACACCACTTTCTCGAAGGCTGTCCACAGATCGGGGTCTAGGGTGAAGCTTCGCGTAGCATCTTGGTAGCGGCCCAGACGTGGGAAGAAAGGTCCACGGTATACGTAGATGGCATTGTCTATGTGGATGACGTGTCCATCGAGCTCGCCGCTCAACACCCGTTTAAATTTGGTCCAGCCGTCACGGTGTAGCGTCACCGTATTCGATACGGTCTCAGCGGGCGACCAGCAAATTCCACGGTCTTCCACCAGGGTGACTTTATCTTCATAGACGTGTAACCCCACCCGGGGTGTAAGGGGCAGGATGGTTCGTAGGACGGGTGACATGCTTGGTCCAATGTCGAACGGTGAATGACACACACTCTGTCTCACCCTCGTATTTATAGTCCCCACTGTCAATACCACAGCGCCAGGGTCAATAGGGCACAGACTAGTGTGAGGCCAACCAGCCGGCGCTGGTTCCGGCGTGATCGCTCCTGGTCCATAGCGCGAGCATCAAGGATGCCTGTCATAGTCCAGTAGTGGTAAGTGATGGCACGCCTCTCCATCGAGTGCACTCTGTGGAGGACCGTTTCTGTGAACTCGTTCAGGATCTGGCGTCGTCCCTCGTTGTCGTCGCCATCTGCAAACATGGACCGGACCACTGCTCGGTAACCCGTGAATGAATTCACCGCGGTGGCATGCTGTAAAATGCGAGTCGCACAGGGCTGGATCTCCGTCATGGCTCTGCAACCGTAGAAATGAAGGTGTGTGATCCCGAGAGACGTGTTTTATAGACCATGTCACACATGCGCGCCTAGCTCTACGGGTGTAGTCCGTGATACGTACTATTCTGATGGGTTAGTCCAAAATAGAGAGCAACAACAACAACAACACAGATTACAGATCAATCCTTTTATTATGCGTGAACATCATAGGAATGCATGTACTGACCTGTCTGTGGGGGTTTCCCACAATGGCGTTCACCTTCGTGTCTTTTCGTGTACGTTCGCGTCTTTTCGGGTACGTCCGTGTCTTTTCGGTAAAGTCCGTGTCTTTTCGGTAAAGTCCGAGTCTTTTCGGATCGGTGACGTCCGTGTCTATCATCCGGGCACTTCGCGCCTGCGCCTGCATTGGGTATGTATAAGGGTCTTCATGCGTGCGCGCGCGCAATGCGGCTCAGTCGTACACCAGTACACCAGTCTCGATCCTCGACTTGGGGTAGAGTGTGCTAAAAATAGATTACCAGCTAGCGTGCTATAAAAGGGAAGCGGCCTTGCCATTTCATCAGACACTCTATCAACCACCAAGATGTTCACTTGCACAACTTGCCAGAAGCAGTTTACTCGTCTAGATAATTTACGACGCCACGAGGCCTCCACCCGCAACGATGGACTGTATACTTGTATAACCTGCGCACGGTCATTTAATCGGGAAGATGCTTTACTGCGCCACGAACGTTCAATTCATGGGCCACCCAAGCGTCCATGCGAGGATTGTGATCAACTCTTCAAACGACGCAGTCAGTTGCTGCGACACCAACGGTTGATTCAACTTCCTACTGAAGAGGAGCCACGGAAGGTGAGATCCAGTGAAGATAAGCCCGGTGAGACGAACGCCACTGGTGATGCGATGAAGGAGAGCCCGCCTATACCCACAGTTCAGAAGAGCCTGAATATCCAGCCGGACCCCAGCGTTACGGTTTCAAGTGCTGACAACATAGAACATTTTCTGGTGGAGCCCATAAATGTTCCTAGCGATCTCTTACAGGACAACCATCCAATCAGTGACATCGATCGGCGCCATTGGTCCATGACACGGTACTGTTTCCACCCTCAAGATATCTACAATTTCCCACTGACCAACCGCATCTGTCTACGCAGCTACGTGGAAGCCATCTTCAACGATCAAACTACGGCCTTTACATTGAATGTCGCTTTCGGGTACATCTTACGTCACAAAAAGACGGACCAGTTACAGTATTATTATCCCAGTGCCAACAACCATGTGTTTGACCAGCCGGTCACCATCATTAACCGGGGTCACTAGAGACGATGCTGGAGATACTGGACACCGTGGAACCCTTGAGATGGGCGCATCGTCAACGCCCGAACATTCAATGGGTGGTAGAGAGGGTAACCAATGTCACGTTTTTCCTGACCAAGCTGACCGATCACCCCCATCGGTTGAATGCGTCACCCGTGCACTGATGAATATCATGCCGTACACACACTCTATGTCTACATGCTGCTCGCTGACTTGAGCTCAGTAAACCCTTGTACCTAATGTGACAATGTGTTAAATAATAAAACATAGTGTTTGATATTTCAATTTGTTTTGCTGTGAACATACTAAACATACCCAGGGCGGCTCCCCCAGCCTGGGTATGATGTAACATTGGGGTAATAAACTATATAAACATTGCTGAACTTGTTGTTATTCACGACAACCGCTATCCGATTGTATAATACTCCGCGCGCGTCACACACTTGCGCAGACCCACCAAACCACGTCCGAAGGTGAACGCCATTGTGGGGGGAAAAAACCCCAGTACATCAACACACACAAACAAGTCTAGACATGTACCCAAGGTCACGCCCCATTCACCCCAACCGGAAGTGACGTCACAACCCCCACGTGACCTGCGCAGCAGAATGGATACGACACCCTAGTGTAACCCCCTTACCTAGGCTTCACATGGATACCTCATACGACTCCATTGGCCCATTCGTGGCTCCCCTAGCTCCAACACGTCTAGCGGGACCCATACAGGGTCCAGTTTTCGACACTAGGTGACCACATCCCGACAGAAATGGCCAGTTTTCGACACCGGATGTGCCGCCATCTTGAACATACGTGCCGCCATCTTGGATATGTCCCATAATGCACCGGGTCAAAATACTCGCTTCTGATTGGACGAGAGCTCCGTGGCGGATTTGAAATACTCGCTTCTGATTGGACGAGAGCTCCGCATTGCATCTCCGCATGCGCAGAATGATATTCCTACCGCACACCCAACCCATTAGATGCCCCTTCACCTAAGCTTCACTTTGATACCTCATATGACCCCACTGGATCATTAGGGACTCCCCTAGATCCCGAAACGTCCATTTCCATGCCCTTGGGCCTCCGCGCATGCGCAGAATGGTGAAAACGCCCAAGCCGCTAGTCCAGTGAGATGCCCCTTCACCTAAGCTTCACTTGGATACATCACTCGACCCCATCGGCCCATTAGTAGCTCCCCTAGCTCCAACACGGCTATGTTCATACCCTTGGGCCACCGCGCATGCGCAGAATGACGCTAGTTCAACCCCACACCCAGCCCATCAGATGCCCCTTCACATAAGCTTCACTTTGATACCTCACTCGACCCCATCGGCCCATTAGTAGCTCCCCTAGCTCCAACACGGCTATGTTCATACCCTTGGACCACCGCGCATGCGCAGAATGACGCTAGTTCAATCCCACACCCAGCCCATTAGATGCCCCTCCACCTAAGCTTCTCTTTGATACCTCACTCGACCCCATCGGCCCATGAGTAGCTCCCCTAGCTCCAACACGGCTATTTCCATACCCTTGGGCCACCGCGCATGCGCAGAATGACGATAGTTCAACCCCACACCCAGCCCATTAGATGCCCCTTCACCTAAGCTTCACTTGGATACCTCATATGACCCCATTGGACCATGAGTAGCTCCCCTAGCTCCCAACACGGCTATGTTCATACCCTTCGGCCACCGCGCATGCGCAGAATGACGCTAGTTCAACCCCACTAGTCCAGTCAGATGCCCCCTCACCTAGGCTTCACATTGATACATCACTCGACCCCACTGGACCAGTAGTAACTCCCATAGCTCCAACACGGCTATTTCCATACCCTTGGACCACCGCGCATGCGCAGAATGACGCTAGTTCAACCCCACACCCAGCCCATCAGATGCCCCTTCACCTAAGCTTCACTTTGATACCTCACTCGACCCCATTGGACCTTGAGTAGCTCCCCTAGCTCCAACAGGGCTACGTTCATACCCTTGGGCCACCGCGCATGCGCAGAATGACGCTAGTTCAACCCCACACCCAGCCCATCAAATGCCCCCTCACCTAGGCTTCACTTGGATACCTCACTCGACCCCACTGGACCAGTAGTAACTCCCCTAGCTCCAACACGGCTATGTTCATACCCTTGGGCCACCGCGCATGCGCAGAATGACGCTAGTTCAATCCCACACCCAGCCCATTAGATGCCCCTTCGCCTAAGCTTCACTTTGATACCTCACTCGACCCCATCGGCCCATTAGTAGCTCCCCTAGCTCCCAACATGGCTATTTTCATACACTTGGGCCACCGCGCATGCGCAGAATGACGCTAGTTCAACCCCACACCCAGCCCATCAGATGCCCCCTCACCTAGGCTTCACATTGATACATCACTCGACCCCACTGGACCATGAGTAGCTCCGCTAGCTCCAACACGGCTATTTCCATACCCTTAGGCCACACGAGTTGTCTCCCTTGCGTCAATGTGTGCAGATGGCGCTACGGTCGACGCCGTGATGTGGAAAGGGCGTCCCCACACCATCCTGGAGCCGCCATTTTGTTTGTTGTTTTCTTGCGGAGATACACGGGACAATAAACGCTCGACCCTAGGGTGGTACAGATGCTAGACTGATCCTATTAACATGGTACAACACCTATAGATTATGTTTATTATTATTATATGGCTTAGAGGTTTTTTTAGGGTAATGTGAGGGTTTTTTCTCCCCGTGACCTCCCCACCGCCTCGTTTGCTCCCTTACGCCGCCATTTTAAACCCACCACCCCACACAGCCGCCATTTTAACCACCCCACCCCACAGCCGCCATTTTAACCACCCCACCCCACACAGCCGCCATTTTAACCACCCCACCCCACACAGCCGCCATTTTAACCACCCCACCCCACACAGCGCCATTTTAACCACCCCACCCCACAGCCGTCATTTTAACCACCCCACCCCACAGCCGCCATTTTAACCACCCACCCCATAGCCGCCATTTTAACCACCCCACCCCACAGCCGCCATTTTAACCACCCCACCCCACAGCCGCCATTTTAACCACCCCACCCCACACAGCCGCCATTTTAACCACCACCACCACCCACAGCCGATCATGTGACGTCATATGCAAATTTCTAAGGTCAAATTTTACTCGCTTCTGATTGGCTGTCACCTCCACGTGACCTCCACAAAATATGCAAATTTTTGAGGTCAATGCGCGGTCAAATCCTCTTTCTATACTACTCTGGTCACAAATGAGACGAATTCGTAATACAACAACAAAGTCAAACGCGAACCAACTTCGTTATGATTATGCCTTTTTTTCGCGCGTAAAATCTATGAAGAATTCAAGAGCTATGAAGTAAAATGTATGCAAGACAACCACGTGAGCTGTGGATCGCCAAATTTGGACAATTTTAGTGGAGACGCTTGGTGCTATAGCCCTGTATTATGGCTTTTTGCAATAATGTTTAGCGTCTCATTTAACAGGATTTGGCAAGTGCTACAGGCCTGATATGTACGCACCATAGTCAGGTCCCACTGAGATACGACTGTCCAGAAAGTGATATTTCTAATACGATGTAATCATCTTTCTTGACGTCCAGAGACAATGTTTCATTTTTGATGAGATCTAGGTCTAACGATAATGTGCCGTCAGGGTTATCTGTAAGTTATAGCTTGATCAATCACGTCATTTACATTATTTAATATGCGATTTAAAGGGGACAAATAAGGGGCACTAACTCACAGATGTTTAGTAGTTGTCTTTTCAATTACGAATCTATGAGATTGAACAAGAAGGCCGGGTTTAAACAGCGGATAAGTTGAATGATCTCACGGTGTAGCATAGCCAAGTATAGGCGTGCTGTAGTGTTCGCTTCAATGGATTATTTGAATAAGAATAATAACTGCGATAATTCCGGAGAACGTGACCGTGTTATTTTACTTTTGGGTTGACTGATTAAATCGCTTCGCATCTTCAGTCACCAAAATGATGCATTTGCTATTCTAAAAGTTTATGCGTTTCAAAATGCGTCGTAACTGATCTGTGGCATATTTCGTGCGCTAAAAAGGCAAAACTTTGTGCATGGGTGATAAAAATTCTTCGGTGGGCCTGATGAGCGCAAATCGTTTTCATTTCGGAAAAAAAAGGGTACGCTCAATGGAATCTGGATTTTTTATTCAATAATACTCGTCGAGATTGGATCGTCAATGAAACGTTCCTCTAACTAAGGGTGACAAACGAACGGACCGGCCATCATGCGTCAAAATATACTCACACCAGAAAAAGAAAAAAATTGATTTTTGATCTATATGGTCGCTATATCGAGGCGGAAATTATTTGTGGTCGACGGCTGAATACTGAATGTCGGATCTGACGCCTGTAATCAAAGCATCATCAATAAAGTTTGTGAGACAGTTTGCCCCAGATATATAGTTTGCAGCCCTTTGCAAATTTGAGGCACCAAACATATTAACGGGCTTGAAGTGGGGTAAAGAAAATATCATGAACTCGACGTTGCTGTAAGCAATAAGAAATTTCAGATTTCAAAAACAGGATTTAATTTACTAAAAATTAAAGAAGTTGAAATATTTTTCACCTTGTGTTTTGAACCAGATTTTTAGTCCGAACTAAGCATTCCCACGGTGAAGGAAAATTGGACAATTTCTTAAGATGAATACTTCTATGCATGTACAAGCCTCCATTCGTTTTGTTGAACCACATATTAAACAGGTGAAAATGACACAAACAGACAGTAAGAATGTTAGGGGTGAAACCTGACCAACAACAGACAATACAAGTTAGTAATGTCATTACCCGTACCAGGCCTGACCCTCCACGCACCCACCCACCAAAGTTCCTGCGCTATCTACGGAACGACAAGAAATGGGAGCTGACACTCCATGACTTTATAGTTTATCATATTGGGGGTCATTTTGAGCCTATTTGAATAACCCCACGAGCAGAGGATCATGGGTAAATTCAAGAGGGCGGTCGCGTGGGGTAGCAGAAAAGTGATGTTTTCGTCATTTGTCTTAAAAATTTCTGCTTTTTCGCAAAGAAAATGGGACAAAAACTACTTTATTTCACATGACATTAATATTTACTAATTTATCATGCAGTTTTTTGCGGAGAAATTGCATAAATAAAAAATCTGACAGGAAAATTGACCAAAAACTGCCGTTTTTCAAAATAACGTCAGTGTGATGTCACCAAAGCGGCCACTTTGGATTTGTTTTCCATTTTTTTGTAGAGCGTGAGCCAAGGGTATTATGTGGGAAGTATCAGTCTCGTAGCTCAAACGTTTAACAAAAATAATTAGGGTGGGAGGGCCATTTCGACCCCCCCCCCCGATTGGACAGGTCCTAAAAATCCCTCTGGCCAGTTGGGGTTAAAAATTTGTCTTTTGCCGGACGGCTAACGACGCCACGGCCATGTCATAGGTGAGACTCGAAAACTTAGCGCAAGCATTACAAAAAACTGGCAGATGACAAGGACGCCTGTTAGCACATTCACAACACCGATCGTAAACGCCTGTAAAAGAAAGAACGAATGTTATACATCAATGATAGCGGCGATCTACTGTATCACCGGATCAGGTCAAATTTGAGTATTGATTATCACTTTTATTAAATACGCTTAGTCAAGTCATTCGCAATTTTCACCAAGTTTTGATCCCCCCTAAACTGTTTTAACATCTAGACAGTTCAGATTTTTATAAGATAAAAATAACTATATTAACAGAGGGAAATAATTTTTCAGAATTTGAAATGACTGTCAGGCATGATTCATGAAATTTGAATAGATTGTGTATCAAATCTGGGACAGCATACCTCACTCACGCACGCCTAGGTGTGGAAGTCTACAATTTGGAAGTCAAATGGGGACCGCCAGCCACGCTAGGTGGCGCTAGTGCTCCAGCAGGTAAAGACGACGTGACGTCATAAAACGAACAATTATAACGTCGTTTCATTATGACGTTGCCTTTGTGACGTCAAGAAAAACAACATACGCATGCGTCATTTACCTCTTGGTACACATCAGTTCGAGCTGGCGAACCCCATTCCGAGATGCTGAGCTTGTTCGAATGTATAGCAGATTATAAGATTCTGGTGTAAAGATTGAGCGGCGACAGTGGACAAAATGAGGACAAACGGAATAATTCAGTATCAGGTCCTTGACTGTCAGATCTCATAGAAATTGTACCATGACCAATTAATCATGAAAAGGAACTTAATTCAAACGCTGATACATCAGTCTTTCGTTGAAGCGCTATGTAAAGCATTGATCATCAGCTACACAGTACCAGTGTGCAGAAAAAGGTATATATAGAAAAGCAGATTTTAGTCAAATTTTTCTTCACAGATAAAACAAATTAATTTCGTCACATTTTTTAAGGATCCAGATCACACATGTATTGGTTTGTGGGTTTACTGGGGTAATTCTTTGTGGCAAGATGGGCAGGAATCATGTGAAAAGGCCATGCCATAAATTTGATGATATATTAGCCACTTATGTTGATGTTTTCACAAAGTACACATTTATGATGACTGCTCATGAGCCTGCTACTAAACCTGGCTGGCTTGATAACATGATTATTCGAATTGATTGCATAGTACTATCGGTTACATTTGACCCTCTCATTTCTGACAGGTAAAGCCTCGGGTTCGAACCAGGTCTGAATAAAACCACAAGAGTAACACGGACTCGTTGTCCGCATCTTTGCGCTAAACAAAAAGCCAAAGCTGTGGTGTGATTGTAACAATATGCTGCGGTACAATTCACCCACCAGCATCCATTTGTATTCCGGAGAACTCGGCTATATCCCCATTATCTCTTCATCGTTCAATATATCCAAGGTAAAACGGCCAACCAGGACACTTTTTACCCCTCAGTTTATTAGGATGCGGGGTCCTGCCGTCCGTCCCGCTTTCGATCGCCATCATTTATTTTCAACGCTCTGGAAGCTAGACCTTTGCTTCTAAAGAATCACATTTGGTATACATGATTGACGAGTGGTCAGTCACAATCTTACTGAACTTGGGTACATTGCGATTTTTGTGGTTTCCATGGGAACATCACGTAAAATGTCCATATCACGACGTGAATGCGATAACAGCCTAATCATTGCAGCTAGATTTCAAATTTGCTATGTAGCATTGTTGGGTGGTCAACCACAAGTCTGCTAAATTTGGGTACATTGCGTTTCCATGATGTCACGGACAATGCGCGTATATGACGTTATGGACGGGACAGAAGCCAAATTGTTCCAGTTAGAGATTTAAAGATCTGGCATATAGGATTGTTGGGTGACAGTCACACGCCTGTTGCATTTGAGTACATTGCAATATTTATTTTGTGATTTCCATGGTAACACCACGAACAATGATTCGGTATACGTGATTGTTGGGTGCTCAAACGCAAGCCTATTTAATCGAGGTACGCTCGATGATTTTTGTGAACGATGTAACTGCGACAAAATCCAAACCGTTCCACCTAGTCTAACTTTGATATATAGGACTGTTAGGTGCTTAACCCTACGACCTTTCTGCGCTATCTCCGGAAAGACAAAAAAATCGAGAGCTGAAACTTCGTAACTTTATAGTTTAACATATTGAGGTCATTTGGGCCTATTTGCATACCCCCCGAGCAGAGGATCATGGCAAAATTCAAGATGACGGCCACGTGGGGTCTCAGAAAAGTGATGTTTTTGTCATATTTCTTCAAAATTTCTGGTTTTCCGCGACGAAAATCGAGCAAAATCTATTTTATTTCACATCACATTAATATTTACTAATTTATCATGCAGTTTTTGCGGAGAAATTGCATAAATAAAAAGTTCGGAAAATCTGACTGAAAAATCGGCCAAAAAATGCCGTTTTTGAAAATGACGGCACTGCGACGTCATCATAGAGATCTTGGATTTTTTTTACATTTTTTTAGTAATGGTTGAGAGTATAGCGTGGTAAGTTTCAGCCCTCTAGCTCAAAGGGTAACAAAAATAATTAAGGTGGGGGCCATTTCGCCCCCCCCCCCCCCCCCAGGCCACAACAAGTCCCAAAAAGTCCAGGCCAGATACGGTTAACCACAAATCGATCAAATTTGGGTACATTGCGATGAATTATGAATTTCGTGGTTTCCATGGCAACGTCACACAAAATGTCCATGTGACGATGTGAACGCGATAGAAGCCCAACAGTTACAGCTGGAGAGTTCCAATTTAGCCAAATTATTATCACATCTCGTCCAAGCTAATCTTTTACAAGCTACTGCTAAAGTATCTATGGTTGCATTCAACCAAAGCTTGAAGGCTTTTATATGTGCATTTTTTATTCATTGCGTACCAATATACAGTGACTGTCTAGCTAAAGGGTTGTTGCACTTTTTAAGTGCTACCTCATGTTAGCCCTGCCAAGCAAATATAGTTCATCCTTACATCTCGACACCTCAAAACATAGGGCGCAGTAGATGGCCAAACACAAGGAAGCGAAGAGAACGGCGAATATTAGTACTCCAGTAGAACCGTCCATGTTCGTGCCTTCTGTGAAAATAGTGAAAAACATCAATGCTAAATATGAAACAACACAACGACAGCTCATTAAATGGATTTACTTCTCTATAACATGTAAAATATTGGTACTAACCATAATGAAGAAGACGACCACTAAAATCCACATAAACAAAAAATCAGAAGAAATTGAGATAGTATCTCGTGTGATCACAAGTATGATAATTTATTTCCCGAACCACATATCTCCTGCGAATGGAATGTTGAAATAAAGACTTAATCACCGCTTTCACATTCTTTAGCTGATATCAGGTGGCAGCGATCAGATGACCTCATCAGCAACCAGCTCACCAATGAAACCTTACGGTAACGCAAACTGTTTATAGATCTGAGAAATGGTGTTGGCTCAACACCCTGTTTTGATGTTGAGAATTGGTTAACTCCGAAAAGTAGGGTTGAGACATGGTGAAATCTAAAAAATGGTGTTGAGGCCAAATCAACACTAAACAATTGTCAACACTATTAAATGGTGCTGGGGATATACGGTGTAGGTCTAAACTCAAACATCATTTATTCGAGTTGAACTCAATTACAAGCCCCTAGTCCGTCATTCACAATTCAGCCGTCGTCCATTAAAGAATATCCGCATCCATAATCCAAAGACCTATCCCATATTCCAGATAACAGTATTAGCACCAAATTCAAAAAGACAATCGTACTATACATAAACGTAGGCCTGCGTTCTCTGCAAGAGAGAAGCGATCAACAGTTGTTAGTGATGCCGGTAAGACATCATGATGTTCCAAAAATATAAAATCCGTATCGCTGGTCAGTATTCTTAATCCATAATAATCGTTGTAAAGTCGTCATCTAGAGAATGATGTATCTCAGTCACGCTTTGATTGTGCATGTTCATATGAATACCATGAGGATCTTGAAGTACATGAGTTCATACGGCCCCTAGCCCCGGGTTAAGCGGAATTAGACACAAGTTACGAAACATAACGCCATAGATCTTGCACGCTACGCTCGTATTTTGCTATCAGCAAGCGATATGTATCGCCAAATTTGAGAAACTTTGAGTGGAGGCGCTTGTTGGAATAGCTCTGCTTTATAAGTTTCAGCAACAATGTTTTGCGACGTTGATTAAAATCGTCACATTTAACACAGGATCTGGAAAATGCTACTAGGCGAGATATTTATACGCCATATGCAGGATCCACTGGAATATTACTATCCAGAAAAGGATAATTTGGGATCTAAGTCCCACTGGTCTTCTAGAATTTATTAATGGAATTAGCAATCCGTTTTGGAAAGAGTTACTTATTGCATGGCGCGTCTGCATTAGAGAAGAATTTAAAAATAGGCATGTTTCAAATTTTTTTACTGTTTGATTTTGCTCGCCGGACAAATTGGGAAGAAATTACTAAATGGCAATCCGAGGGAGTAAAATATATCAACGACATAATTGATGAAGATAATAAATTCATCTCTTTTAATATATTTAAAGCAAAATATAATTTGCAAACATACAATTTTCTTTTATATTTTGCCGTCATCTAGTTACATCTAGAAACTGAGAATAATTTCTAACTCCCAGACTAAAAATAAATTAATTTATCAAACATGTTCAAAATTTATTTATAATCTGCTACTAGATGAAGTTAAAGTGACCCCCTTACATACCCAGGTGAGGTGGCAAAATGACTTAGAAACAGAAGGAGAAATAGTAAGATGTGACTGGCGAAAAATATACCAAATGGTGTGGTCTACTTTCACGGCATCGCACATGCGATATTTATTATATTACATATCAAATTATTCATAGGATTTTAGTTACAAACGTAGCATTGGAGAAATGGGGGAAAGTGCATTCGGCAGACGGCACTTTCTGTGACGATGAAAGGGAGACAATCATTCATATGCTTTGGAAATGTATTCATGTTAAGCCTGTCTGGGAAGATTTTACTACTTGGGCAAAAAGGCAAAATCTTATACGAGATAAGCTTAAGATATCGGATGTTCTATTTGGTTGTGCAGAACACCCCACACCTCTTGTAAGCCATCTAATCCTATTGATAAAAAACAGTATATATAATTGTAGAAGGGTATCAAAGCGACCGTGTTGGGCAGTAACGAAAGCATTTATTTTAAAAACAAGACAAACTGAAAAACTTATTGCTACACAAAATAAGAACATGGAACAGTTTACCAAGAAATGGGGATCCCTGACAGACACCACAGAGGTATGATGTTAGGGATATATATTTATTGCAATTATGTGTGGTTAAATGCGGCTCGACAATGAATGTATGTCTACTTGTATATATATTTTCAAAGGAATGTTTATTTGAGCATAAGTTACCGTAGTTATAAAAAGTTTATTTCTATTGAAGAACTGTTATATCTTAATAATAAGCTCGTTACCTCAAAGCCACGTGAGTCTGTATTGGGCAATGTAAAATCGTGGCTGCTGAAATCATTAATAAATGCCCACGGGTTTGTACAAAAAAAAAGGATAATTTACGATGTCGAAATTGTAATCATCTCTTTTTTCATAAAGTCGACGAGAGAGAATGCCAGCTTCATTTTTATTGAGATATAGATCTAAATATGATGTGCCAGTAGGGCTATCTGTAGTTCCCTTAACTCCAGTGAAGGTGGATATATATCCTTCACTGTGTCATTTATATAGCGATTATCCACAGCGAGAAGATCGTCTATATAGCGTTTGGTTAATGAGAAGGAACGGGCTTTGAATGGATCGATTTTTTAAAGCGCCTTCGTATAGTCATATTCATAAGAGAACAGATACAGGTCAGCCAACAGGGGTGCACAATTAGTACCCATTGGAATACCTATATGCCGCTTATATGTTGTGTTGCCAAATTTCATATAGATATGCTTGATGAGAAATTCAAGCAACTCCATAAACAACGAAACATCCCGTGAATGATATCTCTTGTATGTAGTAGAGCTATATAGACTGTGTTATGGCTTCGACATTAATATATCAAGTTGTTCCGTAAGACATTTTGGGTTTTTTAATATCCACATACATTCAACGCCAGAGTTTTTAGAAATAGTGGCGCAATACATTCCCCAAATGCTTTTACCTCCTAAAGAGCCCTCGCCAGTAGGGTTGAAGGAAGCTTGGTGGTGCAGCTTCTAGAACCAGCTATGAATCTAGCTTTGTATGGTGATTTATGCATTTTGGGTATCCAGTATACTTTTGGTATGTCGATATGATTGGTTGGAAGACAAATGTTCCCTGAGAAACGTTTTGTGATTGTTGAATAAATCTTCCAGAGTAAAGGCAGTTTGGGAGTAAGTAGACGTATTTCATGATGATATGTCTACACTCAATTCTTTAACCAGCACCTGGTAATAGTAATATTTACATATGAATATTATATTATTTGGAGCTTTGTCTGCTGGGTCTATGACGAATTTACTCTGGAGATTTGCTAGAATTTCTTGCGAATTGAGGTTTCGCAGTACTTGTTTTGCTTGGAGAAGAGAACTTCTGTCAATATAGCGGCTTGTTTCAGCGGCTTTGCTATTGGTGAGGTCCAGCTAATCGGCGAGTACTGTAGGTTTAGTCCGGCAGATATGTAACAAAAAATGGGTTGATTGTGCACTTTTTGATAAAAGCATGAAAGTTCGCATAGTGACAGAGAAACATATATTATCCATTTTTAGAGGGGGAGACCGGCTTCAAAATCCGTACTTGACCGCCATCGTGGATTTGAAAATGGCCACCATCAGAAACCATCAAAGTCTCAGATCGGCACTTCTAAGATACATAGGAGGTTAATTTAAACGGCTATCTCCACATTTGCGTACCCAAGGAAATTGATCAACACACTTTCATTGCATTAGAAAGGATGGATTTCAAAATGGCGGCCATTTTTTCAAAATAGCTGCCAAGATTCGCTTATTTTGACGGTTATGTGACTTAGGTAAATCGATAGACAAGATTCTACTTTTGAGTGATTTTAAATGATTTTTTTGGCACCAGTAGACACTCATCCACGTAGTTGATACCTGCAATATATAAAATTAGTCATATTTGAAAGAGAAATCCCAGCGCAATTTGAATTAACCTTGCTGCATCTACAGTTGATCATGCAGCCACACCAACCGATAGAATACGCTGGCTTCTGAAAACGGACACCAAACTGGCTGTCATTCATCTTTGGTGTAAGTTTCCTATTCAAACTCAGTTGGAGAAGCTTCTCCTAAGAACGGAGAAGAAACCAAGTCCAAATGGGACGGGCCTGAATGGCGGGTCTCTCGGTGGGCTATACTATATGCACTCCTTTCGGTGGGGAGCTTTTCCAGACCTCTACAAACATCAATAATCTCATTGCTACTTGTATGGTCAAACAGAAACACTTTTTTGTATAGCCTCGCAGACAATAGCATTCTTCAACGAGGCCGACCCTGGCTTGACCTTCGACAACTCGCAGCACAGTGGACCTGGTTGGGTCAGCTGAGTCGATCTGTTTCGAATGATTGGGACATACATGTACATGAACTTTTTATCGTCTAGACAAATTCCGGGTTTGGCGAGCATTTTATGGTTAAAAATCCCTATTAGTACCAAATCTTGGATATCAAGATTGCCGCCATCAGCGGACATTGAAGCCTAAGATGAAGATCTGATACAAGTCTGGTTTACACATTGCTTTAGCCAAGGAAACTGATTAAGGGACTTCTATTGTGTGAAAAAATGTCCAGTAGGAGACGACCTGCATTATTATACACATGGATACTGAAATACAAACAAAAAACCAAATCTGATAAGCCATTCAGTATTCTTTAAGATATAGCCAGTGGAAGTGATCAATATTGGTTAATTCTGCCTTGGCGATATTTGGTACAGCGCTGTCTGGTCTTGGTAGGCGATGTCCTCGAAATATTCTCCCTAAACCTGGAGCTAAATGACTGAAACTTACCACAAAATATGTCTGAATCAAGTTCTATTCCTTAATCTTGCTAATCAAGAACAGATTATTATCATGGAGTTTTTTTTTAGATCCCGGCATGTCCCATGGTTAAGCTTTTCCGTGATATCTTGCAAACCTATAGTATTATGCAAGCATGTCCAGAATTTTCTCAATAGGATATGCCACCAATCAGAGAGTTTTCGCTGCAAATTCTTGGAAAGTTCATGGTATAAAGTTCCCCGACATTAGTATAAAATAAATTTCCATTAAATATATTGATATATTTCTTTTGTAACATCCTGACGTCATCGCTGTAGTTACAATAGAAATACCATATCACATATACATGTATCAAATTGACCAGGTTATATTGCCGAGATTTCCCTTGAAGTTATTGGGGTTAGCAATTATTCGTGATCCGTGATAGGCTAGGCATATTTTTTATATCGACGCGATGGATTGATTTTGCCATGCATGTCAGATGAATGTGCCACCATTACTTCATCGCTGAAGGAATGTTATGCCGAGTTCCATTACCAGATTCATATTTATCAGTTACTCAGGAAAAGGAATAAGCTCATATACTTGTTGACCACAATTCTTCTAACGATCGACCCTACTTGCCAGGTAGAGGTGATTATTCATAATGTTGTAGACAAGGTGTCAGAGTTTGAAGCCTGGTCTGTGAGTTGCCTATGCTACCAGACGAGTCGTCAAAAGTGCGATTGAATCTCAACGTTCCAGTATTGGCATACAAAACTGCAGGTTGAACTACTAGTTCTGGTGTTTGCATCATTTGTATGGCTGAGTCGGGCAAGGGAGTTCAACGACAAGCTGAATCTATGAATATATCAAATACAGGCATGACTACATATTTGAATAGCTTGTCAATGCGCATTGTGTCGTACTTAAATCATAATGTTAGTTCTCAGTAATGGCGATAGAACACAAAGGAAAAAGGCAACGGTGGTGCCGTTGGCCTTAGAGGAAGTCCTGCTGCCCTTTTGCGCTGGGTAGATAGGCGCTGGTCAAGAAGGCTCACATAATTTAAGGACCGGCTATACGACGCCACCCAGATGTTTTCGAAAAAAAAAATGTCGTGAATTGCCTTTGATGATGACAGGTTGGATAATGATCTTTTTTGGCCAGTAATCATACTGCCTCTGCCTCTTAACATACTTAGTGAATTAATGAATTGTGAAATGTGGCTTCTCACTGAATACGCAGGGACTCATTATATACGTTTTGACATAGTCGACAAACTTCGCATTACTTTGTATGACCTGAGCAAAAGTGACACATAACCCTTTCAGTATGTCTCGTAGTCCTTATTTCATCTTTGTTCGTGAAAATATATGTGTGAAAACCAGACATCAATGCCTGTACTTTCGTAACAAAATTCACTACCGAGACGAATACTTGCAACTTCCCCAAACATATATTTCCCGAACTATTTATCGCTTGCTTATTCTGGAGCACACAAATCTGTCAAAACCACAACTCTAATTTCCAAAGCTTTGTCCTGACAACCTGCTCCTGGCTGGAAACTCGTGTTGAACCAAACAGCTCCTGAACAGCTATAGACTCCTGTATCATAACGATAACTGGCTAGTATATATGTACATCCAAGATCAACCATAAAAATACTGAGCTGATGAAAAGGGGAATTAAAGTAGTTTTTCTTCGAGAAATATTGGAAACCTTTCCTGGAGACAGTGAAGATTCGCTGGACAGCAAGAAGACCACAACTGCTTATGTTGCCAGAATGGCTCATGTAATCAGAACCTTTGTCAGAATCAAAAGGTCAAGCTGCCGCGAAGTGTTGAAGTCCAAACCCCACCTGACCTCACTGAAGAATGCATTTTCTCTTCGCGCTTGAATTGTATGATTATTTTTAATTTTGTGCTAGTAATGCTGTTATATGAATTATGGGCGCAGAAATTATAGTGTGGACGAGGGATGAATATTGAGTGACGGACTAGACATTAGGTCTGTCAACAACTTGTGAATAAGCTTAGTTTTTCATTGCGATGGTTTGAATGAGACTGGGTGTTTGTAGAAATATCATCCAGTATGAGAGTCTTGAGTGAATTCTCACAGAGAACGGCGTCATGGTGAGATATCCGCCGTACAGATTCGCCGCATTTGGGGTTAGCTTTTTCTCCGTTGAGAGGCTTCTCCAAGTGAGTGGGGATGGAAAACTAACACGAAAATTGAATCGTAGTCATTTCGACCAATTTCAGAAATTATCCTGTTTTATTTCGAACAGAAGACCCTTATTGGGGAACATATACATGCAACAAACTTAAATTATTTGAATTATGCGCAGCTCTCTGTACCTGTCACGTCTTCAGCGTCAATAACTTCATATAGTGCAGGCATCACCGATTTGAATACATGATGCCACATGTCTGGTAAATCAAATGTCGAGTTTTAGGTAAATACCCAATATGCGATCTTTTTCAGATATCAACTATGTGGATGAGTTGGAGAGATATGTAAAAGCTGGTAAAGTTGACGTCTGGCAAAAGCAACCATATCAGTCTACAGAAAATCTTGGCACCTTACTTCCAGACCTTAGAATACGGAAGATTCTAGAATGTAGCCTTAGTATCTCAAGCGCGCTTTTATTGCAAATGTTTTTGTGGAAACTTAACCACATGTGTCACGTGTCCACGTAACCGGTGTCCAAAGACATCAAAAACTGTATTTGTTCAATCCATGTAAGTCACACAACCATGAAAATGAGCGAATCTCGGCAGCCATTTTGAAAAGAAAATGGCCGCCATCTCGATATCCATCAGTTCTGATGCAACAAAACTGTGTTGATCAACTTCCTTGAGTACGCAAATGTAGGTATAACCGTTTAAATTGGCCTCCTATGTGTCTCAGAAGTGCCGAAGTGCGACTTTGGTGGTTTTTGATGGCGGCCATCTTGAAATTCAAGATGGCGGCCAAATACGAATTTTCAAGCTGGACTCCCCCTCCAAAAATAAATCATATGTGTTCATCTATCATCCTGCCAAATTTCATGCTTTTAGCAAAAAGTGCACAATCATTTCACATATCTGCCTGACTAGTTCAACTTTTTCTCGCTTAGACCAATCAATAATGCAGATAGGACTATCTTCTGGTCGGCCTTCAGATTTATTCTTCTCGGCTCTCTATATTTAGGTCCTTACATCGGGAGTAATTTTAGGTCCCTATCATTCAACACATCAAGGTCATCAGTCACAATATGTTTGCATGGTGTATAGATAAAGTTACACAACTATAACCTCCTGACGTGTATAAGTTCCAGTCAAACTCCTTGACAGCATTAGAGCAATTGAATTCTTGGTGGCTATAGATTTAGTATACTTATATGAAATGCAAGGAGGTTCTGTGAACTTGAAATAGTTTGGTACAGCGTTGCGTACCTCTGGATCATTCAGGATTCGAGGTAAATTAATAATGCCCAGTCCTTTATCTAAGTAGTTGAGTTTCAAGAAAATCACGAAAGAAAATTTTCAAGAAAGTTATTCCAGCCATGGTCGGGTCCAGAAAAATACTTACCTATAAGCAATTGCTTTTTCCTAACGGATTTTCTGTGACCGTTCACCCTGAGATGAAGTCGTTGAGTGATCTTGCCAACATACTGTAGACCACACTTCTTACAGGAACTAAATAAATAAAGTTTTTAGTAGAACAACTATAATCAACATACGAGTTGACAGAATATGAGTTACCAGTTAACGCGGAACTAAATGAAGCTGACGTATTAAAGAGAGGACAGGTGAGACATAGCCCGCCCCCTGTACAGACCTTTTGGTCTTTGATATATGTTGGCATTTGTGGGAAGTTGATGCTGGGTCGACATCGGGCCTTACAGACTAGTCTTTTGTGTTAATTGCCGTCATTTACATCTGACGACGATAGAACTCACCAATATCCAATGCACGAGATGTCACAGCGAAACAGCTCACCAATTACCAGTATACGAGTTGTCAGAGCATTTCCATCATAGCTCTCTAGATTTGTATCTAATACCGCTTATGCCGGTGCTAGGGCCGTGTGGTCATATCATCCAAGTTGCCACATGAACAGGTACAATAAAAGCGTACCTGAGATACAACACATATCACGAATCGTTAGATTCTTGGTATGTGCTTTAGAATAGGTTAACCAGAAGGCTATTCTGTGAAGTCATGTGACGCAGTCAGTATGTCGGCACCTCTTCCCACTCCCTTATATGTGTTGTAATGCACGATGTCCACACTTAGAAATCTTGAAATTATTACATGTAGAATTCGGTGCTAAACAATCATCAAACGCAGTATTACAAGGTTTGATGTCGTGACCTTGCTTTGCTGTCATTTGGATTGAAAAAGGTCTTAGTGCGTTTCAAACTGTTACAGACTCGGAGGAACCAGCACTAAGGTTCCTCGGATCTCTCTTAAAATTATTTTTTTACTACTTGTTTTATTATGAGGTGCAGGAATGTGCAGAGGCCCGGCCTCGGGGATAACTTTTTCACCAGCAGAATTCGCGCGTACACAGGTTTAAATTACAAGCGTCTAGTCCGTCATTCATAATTCAGCCGTCGTCCATTAACGAATATCCGCGTCCATAATCCAAAGACCTATTCCATATTCCAGATAACAGTATTAGCCCCAAATTCAAAAAGACAATCATAGTATATGTAAACATAGGCTAGTTTCCTGTAAGGGAGAATCGGTCAAGAGTTTCCAATGATGCCGACAAGATATCATTATGTTCCAAAAATATCAAATCCGTATCGCTGATCAGTATTCTTGATCCATAATAATCGTTGTAAAGTCGTCAACTAGAGACTGATGTGTCTCAGTCACGCTTAGTCAACACCATCAACACCATTTTCCTGACATTGTGGTTTATTCTCTTAATACAGTTTAAAATGAGTTTGTATGAATGCGTCTAAGTAAGTAAAGAAATTATCACTATTAAATGTATTTAATGTGTACATTCTGAACGCTCATAATTTGAAAAGTTCGAACATAAAAAGTTCCATTCCAACATACGCGACAAATGGCGTAAGAATTCCCTCAGATCATTAAAATATTATGTATATGGTGACAACAGCATCAGCCAATGAAAATACAGAACGCACGTACGTGTTAGCTGCTGACATCGTTTGGTGATGAACCTTCGAAGGCGGTAGACAAACTATTGACATTGCACGTTCGACCAAGTTTCAGTCAGAGACATCGTCCGTTTCGATTATCGATACACTTAGTTATCTGCTGATCGGTAAGGGCTCATTTAAATAAACATTTTTGCGAAACGTACCACTGTTGATTTTACCAGAAAACAAAGATGAAATATCAGACATCTTTGGTTGACGTGGTTTGCCGAGCGGATAGAAAACGGCCGTGGCGCAGATATAGGCTACCTAACTGCACCACGTAGGTTATCAGTATGTCAGTATGTCGGCACCTTCTCTGATATGTGTTGCAATTTTCACCTGTATATGGAGAGATTCTGCTGGTGGACGTTTCGTCGACGAGGAGCGCCCCCTGTACAGGCCTTTTGGTCTTTGATATATGTTGGTATTTGTGGGAAGTTGATGCTGGGTCGGCATCGGGCCTTACAGACTAGTCTTTTCTGTTAAATGCCGTCATTTGCATCTGACGACGATACAGCTCACCAATCCCCAGTGTACGAGTTGTCACAGCGAAACAGCTAACCAATTACCAATACACGAGTTGTCAGAGCATTTCCATCATAGCTCTCTAGATTTGTGTCTAATACCGCTTATGCCGGTGCTAGGGCCGTGTGGTCATGTCATCCAAGTTGCCACATGAACAGGTACAATAAAAGCGTACTTGACATACAACACATATCACGAATCGTTAGATTCCTGGTATGAGCTTTAGAATAGGTTAACTGGAATACTATACTGTGAAGTCATGTGGCTATGTCAGTATGTCGGCACCTCTTCCCACTTCCCTTATACGTGTTGTAATTTTTTTTTTACCTGTACATTGCGAGATTCTGCTGGTGGACGTTTCGTCCCCGAGGCCCGCCCCCTGTACAGACCTTTTGGTCTTTGATATATGTTGGCATTTGTGGGAAGTTGAAGCTGGGTCGACATCGGGCCTTACGGACTAGTCTTTTCTGTTAAATGCCGTCATTTTCATCTGACGACGATACAGCTCACCCATCCTCAGTGTACGAGCAGTCATAGCGAACAGCTCACCATTTACCAATGTACGAGTTGTCAGAGCATTTCCATCATAGCTCTCGAGATTTGTGTCCAAAACCGCTTATGTCGGTGCTAGGGGCCGTGTGGTCATGTCATCCAAGTTGCCACATGAACAGATGCAATAAAAGCGTACCTGAGATACAACACATATCACGAATCGTTAGATTCTTGGTATGTGCTTTAGAATAGGTTAACTGGGATACTATACTGTGAAGTCATGTGGCTCTGTCAGTATGTCGGCACCTCCTCACACTTCCCTTATACGTGTTGTAATTTTTACCTGTATATTGCGAGATTCTGCTGGTGGACGTTTCGTTCCCGTGGCCCGCCCCCGGTACAGACCTTTTGGTCTTTGATATATGTTGGCATTTGTGGGAAGTTGGGGCTGGGTCGACATCGGGCCATACAGACTAGTCTCTTGTGGTAAATGCCGTCATTTTCATCTGACGACGATACAGCTCACCAGCCCTCAGTGTACGAGTTGTCACAGCGAAACAGGTAACCATTTATCAATGTACCGGTACGAGTTGTCAGAGCATTTCCATCATAGCCCTCCAGATTTGTGTCTAATACCGCTTATGCCGGTACTAGGGGCCGTGTGATCATGTCATCCAAGTTGCCACATGAACAGGTACAATAAAAGCGTACCTGAGATACAACACATATCACGAATCGTTAGATCCTTGATATGTGCTTTAGAATAAGTTAACTGGAATACTATACTGTGTAGTCATGTGGCTCTTTCAGTATATCGGCACCTCTTCCCACTTCCCTCATACGTGTTGTAATTTTTACCTGTATATGGCGAGATTCTGCTGGTGGACGTTTCGTCCCCGAAGCCCGCCCCCTATACAGACCTTTTGATCTTTGATATATGTTAGCATTTGTGGGAAGTTGATGCTGGGTCGACATTGGGACTTACAGACTAGTCTTTTGTGTTAGATGCCGTCATTTTCATCTGACGACGATACATCTCATCAATCCCCCATTGTACGAGTTGGCACAGCGAAACAGTTCACCAATTACCGATATACGAGTTTTCAGATCATTTCCATCATAGCTCTCTAGATTTGTATCTAATACCGCTGATGCCGGTGCTAGGGGCCGTGTGGTCATATCATCCAAGTTGCCACATGGACAGGTACAATAAAAGCGTACCTGAGATACAACACATATCACGAATCGTTAGATTGTCGGTATGTGCTTTAGAATAGGTTAACCGGAAGTCATGTGGCTCTGTCAGTATGTCGGCACCTCTTCCCAATTCCCTTATATGTGTTGTAATCCAGCTTCATTGTTAGAATCAGCGGATTGCGTGTTTGGTTCGATGGGAAGAGCGGTGCAAGGATCAGATGTCGGATCTACATGTACTGGAAGAGAAAACAGTGAAAATACGACGGTGTTGTTCTGTATTGACGGCAGTGTATTGCGCCACTATTTTCAAGAACTCTGGCGTTGAATGTATGTGGATATTGAAAAACTCAAAATGTCTTACGGAAGAACTTGATGCTAAAGGTCACATACCGTACAGACATGTATCCACATGGGATTTCTCGACTCTCTATACTACAATCCCTCATCAGGACCTTATTGACCGTATAAGTTCATTAATAGTATCTGTGTTCAAGAAAACTGATCGTAGATATATTAATGTCGGAAGCCATAAAGCATTCTCTAGCTCGACTACATACAAGAGATATCATTCATGGGATGTTTCTTTGTTTATAGAGTTGCTTGAATTTCTCATTAAAA
Source organism: Hanleya hanleyi (assembly GCA_036873755.1). NCBI lineage: Eukaryota > Metazoa > Mollusca > Polyplacophora > Lepidopleurida > Hanleyidae > Hanleya > Hanleya hanleyi. The sequence continues at coordinate 3,731 of JAVTVY010057117.1, read as the reverse complement.
ATATCTTATGTGAAATTTGGCAACAAAATATATCAACAGCATATAGGTATTCCAATGGGTACTAATTGTGCACCCCTATTGGCTGACCTATATCTGTTCTCTTATGAATATGACTATATGCTGGCGCTTTCAAAAACCGATCCACTCAAAGCCCGTTCCTTCTCATTCACCAAACGCTATATAGACGATCTTCTCGCTGTGGATAATCGCTATATAAATGACGCAGTGAAGGATATATATCCACCTTCACTGGATTTGAAGGAAACTACAGATAGCCCTACAGGCACATCTTATTTAGATCTCTATCTCTATAAAAATGAAGCGGGCATTCTCTCTCGTCGACTTTATGACAAAAGAGATGATTACAATTTCGACATCGTAAACTATCCCTTTCTGGATAGTAATATTCCAGTGGGACCTGCATATGGCGTATACATATCTCGCTTAGTAGCATTTGCTAGATCCTGTGTTAAATGTGATGATTTTAATCAACGTCACAAAACATTGTTGCAGAAACTTATAAAACAGGGCTATTCCACCAAGCGCCTCCAGTCAAAGTTTCTCAAATTTGGCGATACATATCGCATGCTGATAGCAAAATACGATCGTAGCGTGCAAGATCTATGGCGCTACGTTTCGTAACATGTGTCTAATTCCGCTAAACCCGGGGCTAGGGGCCGTATGAGCCCATGTACTTCAAGATCCTCATGGTACTCATATGAACAGTCACAATCAAAGCGTGGCTGAGGTACATCATTTTTAGATGACGACTCTATAACGAACATTATGGATTAAGAATACTGATCAGCGATACGGATTTGATATTTTGGAACATCATGATGTCTTGCCGGCATCATTGAAAAGTGTTGACCGCTTCTCTCTTGCAGGAAACAAGCCTATGTTTATGTATACTTTTGTCTTTTTGAATTTGGTGCTAATACTGTTATATGGAAATGGAATAGGTCTTTGGATTATGGACGCGGATATTCTCTAATGGACGACGGCTGGATTATGAATGACGGACTAGACGCTTGTAATAATAACTATAATCATTGACGGATTGTATGTTTCGATGGCCTGGGATTTGCATTATATCGGCTAGTGAAGCAACTTTACATATTTATTTTTGCTTCAGATGGATACTTGTCAAGGGTTTCTCCCTACCGAGTTTGCCAATTTCTACCATCCTTTCCATCATTTCATATATTGTATTTTTCATTCACCTCTTCCACTTAAACCACTGTTCGTTCGGCCCATCTTTCCTCACGTTCGAAGCTATATAGAATGGGGAACCATTTTCTCTATGCGCTTTGAACATTTCCTCGGAACACCTGTGAGGATTTTCAGGGTTTGATCAAGCATCTGCCAATCTTTTTTTATAAATTTATTTTGGCACGTTAATTAATACAGAAAATACAGGACAACTGAACACAAGAAGAAATGAAACAAATATACACAAATTAAAAACTACAACGGAATACAAAGACGAGTGAAATTTTTATTTTAACAAATTAAAAATTTCAGAATCATATTTTGCCCATGATATACAAAATTCTGTACCATTTTTTTTTTATTATTCATTGTGTTAGATCAGGTCAACTCGTTTTTTTATTAATATCATATTTTGGGGGAAATCTGCATAATCATGAGCTGATTTTCATAAATTTAAAATCACAGTTTTATATTTCCCGAAAATTTTACAATATTTTATAGTTACAAGCGTCTGGTTCGTCATTCATAGTTCAGCCGTCGTTCATTAGAGAATATCCGCGTCCATAATCCAAAGACCTATTCCATATTCCGTATAACAGTATTAGCACCAAATTCAAAAAGACAATCATAGTATACATAAACATAGGCTTGTTTCCTGCAAGAGAGGAGCGGTCAACAGTTTTCAATGATGCCAGCAAGACAGCATGATGTTCCAAAAATATCAAATCCGTATCGCTGTATTCTTAATCCATAATATTCGTTGTAAAGTCGTCATCTAAAGAATGACGTATCTCAGCCACGCTTTGATCGTTACTGTTCATATGAGTACCATGATGATCTTGAAGTACATGGGTTCATACGGCCTTTTTTTACCGTCTTCCATAGCAGACCGCATTCCGCCCACATTCAGTGTTTTCCATAGTTGCTTGGCTTGCGGGATATGTGATTGTAGATGAATACTTCTATTTCAATAAATTAAGAAAATTAATCAATATAAATACTTTTTCTCCAAATCGAATTTGAAATATATATCTTTAATTATTAATCTTCTTTTTTTTAAATGTACGTATTCCTCTACTATCAAATATCTCACAAACCAGGCAGCTTGTGGTGTTTTCGAATCTGTTGTCACGGTCGCCAGGTTCGCAGTAAAAAGGCGATCTGATTGGTCAATATACATGTACACAGAATATTGTCTTCCTGATTTGCTAAAGAAATAGTCACATTTCCCGAGAACACAGTCCATTTCCAGGTGTATTTCAGACACAGCTATAGTTATTGTATTCCAGAAAGTTGGTCAGTTGAAATAATTAAACCTATATATAAAGAAAGAGAAATCGCCTAGAACCTGAAAATTACCGACCTTTATAAATTTAAAGCTGTTATAAATAAACGCCTTACAGACTCCGTGGGACAAAATAATTTAGTATCGGACTCACAAGCAGGATTCAGATAAGTTTGTTCAAGTGCAAATTATTAAAAAAAATCTGTGCTTTTATGGAGTTGGAAAGAGCGGAGAAGTTTGAAGGAGTGGGCTTCGGGGTAAAGTTTAGTCTTTTGCTATTAATGGAAAAGTGTTTAATGCAATATTTAGTATGTATCAAAACATTAAATCATGTGTCAAAAGCATAATGGTTGTCTGTCCGAAATTTTCCCCTGTAATATCGGCGTAAGTCAATGGAAAAATTTATCTCTCTCGCTTTTCGCTATATTTGTGAATGATTCAGATGAGTTTTTCTTAGGAACAATTGTACTGGTTCAGATTTAGAAATTCAGTTCAGCGATATTGATATTGTTACATTTGTGAAAATCTGTTTACTGTTGTATGCAGATGACACAGTTCTGTTCGCCGATACCAAAAAGGGATTGCAGAAATCAATAGACGTTTATGCTGAGTATTGTAAAAAATTGAAGTTGAAAATTAATGCTAGAAAAACCAAAACAACCATTTTTGGAAGAATGTATAATGAAAGTATTGATACTACAGTCAGATATATGCCTAGCCTATGATTGCACTGGGGGTTAATGCGCGGCGCGCGACTTCTGCCCTCATACCGTAATCCGCTTCTAAATGAAGGCTCAGCCTGTCACAGTTAAACAAGCCCTTTCCCCATGCAGTCTTGAGTAATAATTTAGCATAAAACTTGTTGATTCTTTTATAAGATATATTGAATGCATTTCCCATCTATTTTTTCTCTCAGTAATGTGCAAATGGCGGATTGGTTGTAACATTTGTGATGCAATTTGTAAAAGTGCTAAAATCCCTGGTAGCAGGAGTCCGGCCAACTTTGCTTGTAGTGGGGGCTGTTAGGGATATTTTGGTTCACATTCTTCCAAAAGCACCAAATTTGGCCCATATGTCGCCCATACCATACTATTTCGATTTTTGATGGGCGCCAAGACGGGCGCCCCCTAGGGCCGCCATATTCGGCGAAATTCAATATGGTCGCCATCCTGGTTATAGTTGAATAACTAAAAGGGCTAGAAATGTGAATAATAGCACTTTTTAGTGGTTTTTG
>JAVTVY010057116.1:0-31022 GCA_036873755.1 Hanleya hanleyi | reverse complement strand
AGGTTCGGAATTCCCTCCTGTCATCTAGGAGCACCCTCCTTAGAGGTAAAGTACATGTAGATATACTAAAACGTTAAAAAAAGAACAACTTATGATAAAAACTTAGTGTGCGTCTAAAATCTATGTACAACGTGCAGCACAACTATTGCTCTCTCTCTCTCTCTCTCTCTCTCTCACTTAAGTGTAATCAGCGCTCTTTCTGTGTGTAGGGCGTAACACAACAGTCTCGACGTGTGCTCGATTTTTGTCAGAAGAAAGTCATTTTCGGTCGACATGGAGTCCCGAAGATCCGGTACGATTTTGGTAACATCCAGTACAATCTGGGTAAGGACTTTTGGATCAGACAGCGCCAGTGATGCAAGATCAGCGTGGTGTGACGACTCGAGTAATGAGATAAGCTTGTTAACTGGATTTTTGCGAATGTGGTCTAAGCTGCTACAGGTGGCTATGAAGTGAACGTAATCTTCAGGTCCATCATGGCAGAGCCGGCAGGTCGGATCGACAGTGAACTGATTAAATCTAGCTCTGTTGGCTTGAAGGATGTAGCATCGCGTGAGCAGTTTGACTTTTATGGAGGCTCTTTGGACATCTCTAGGACAGTCACCAACTGTAGTCCAGACATGGTGAGGTTTTCGAACACCACACGCTTCAATGTTCATAAATTTCAATGAGGTCTTCAGGGTTGCTTCGTTCCGGAGGACAGAGGTCCAGTGATCGTTAATTGCTCGCTTGACTTTTCCTTTGAATGTGTTCCTGTTCGGGGGATCCAGGAGTAGCTGAGTGGCAGATGGGAGGTTGTATAAGTACAAAACCTGCTTCAAGTCAGAAAACCAGCTCTTGTCACGAGGGGATTTTAGTGAGACTTGCCTTCTCGCGAGTCTATGTTCCGTGCTCGAAGGGTCGTGGCAAATGGCTGTGAATAAGGAGATCATCTTTTTGTGTAGAATCGCTTCGATCTTCTCCGCTCCTAGTAGGAGAAGAGCACCAGCATCTGAGCATCTTGTGGGCAGATGTTGCAATTGTTTGTTTTTGTTTTTGCATGGTCTCCAGTGCAGCTATATCGGCTTTTCGCAGGATTGTAGCTTCAAGGCTGTGGATTGCTCTGGGGATGATATAAGTATTCCAAACATGCGTGGATACCAGCGGGTTAACACCGTTGTAACCGTGAAGACCAGCACCCATGAGGCTGTAAAGCGTGTTTCTTCCAACCAGAAGTCTATGGTCGATGTCAACAGCATTGTTACCGAGTCTGGTGAGGCCTAGATGCTGTACAGATTCCATTTGTGAGATGGTGTCGGCATTGATACAGAGCTCTTTAGACGTCTGTAGAGGCGTGCTCCCATTTAGCGTGACCGAGGCACTTTTTGAGGCATTTATTATTTGTCTGTCATTGTTCACTGCACTCTCCACAATCAGAACCTGGGCTTTTTCGGCCCCCAGAGATGTTGTCTGTAGGGCTATATCATCGGCACATGTAGGAGCAGATACATCGATGTCTCCAATTTTCATGCCGAGGCCAGAGGATTCCAGGTCGGACAGAAGGGTGTTATTGTAGATCTTATACATTTCTGCTGACAGCGAGCTTCCCTGTCTTGTTCCCTGATGAAGCGTAAATAATTCGCTGAGCTCATTGTTCCATCTGACCCTGTTGGCAGCCTCGTGATATGTATCTGCGATAATTAGCCACATCTGGCCTTGTATTCCTCTTAGGTATAGTTTTCGAAGAAGTTGGTTCTGCCACACTATGTCGAAGGCCTTGTGCGCGTCGAACGTGGTAAGGAAAAGGTCCTTTTTTTGGTGAGACGATTCGGCCTGCGCTTCAGTTATCATCAATGCAGCATTGTTGCAGGAGGAGCTTTCAGTAAAACCTCTTTGCATATGGGGTGCTGAGAAGCCTTGAGATCTGGTTTAATACGTTGAAGGATCACTTTTTCGAGTACCTTGCCAATAACAGGAAGAATGGAAATACCACGGTAGCTTGAGGGGTCGTTACGGGGCTTCCCTTTCTTGAGAATTGGATTGACCATTCCATGCTTCAGGATCTTTGGCAGCTTTTTCTGTTTTGCGATGTTGTTTAGTAGGCTGGTAACGTACTCTGCTACTGGCGAAAGCCCGTGTAGCAGATGTTCAGCAGTAAGGCCGTATAGATCTTTGGTTTTATTCCGATTGAGGTCGAGGATGGCCACTTCTACCTCCTGGAAGGTGAAGGAGATGTCGTCATCTGTTTTAGAAGCGAGGTCTTCGATGATCATGAAGTCTAGGTTCGTTCTGTCTTGCGTGTCGGGGATGAAATAGGGGTTTTCAGTTGGAATAGCTAGGTTTCCAAAGTACTGATGCCATGCAGGAAGGAGGTCGTCATCTTCATACTTTATATCATTAAGGATGAGCTGTCGCGTCTGTTTAGCTTTGGTACTTTTCTGTTGTTGTATTAGTTGGTGGAAAAGTTTGATATCGTCCTTTTGTGCCTTCATGATTCGGGAGTACTGATAGCTTCGTCCTTTGGCAGCCTCAAGTCGTTGAGTGCGGCGTACTTCCTTACGGGCTTCATCTGTTGCTTTGGATAGAGGATGTAATTTTGAGCGGGGATGTCCAGCCACTTCCCATTTATGGTGAGCTAATTTACTCTTCGTAATAGCATTGAGAACGGTGGGCTGTTCGATCACTCCGTGGGACTGATGCAAAATTTCAAGAGTGGAAGATTAAACCTTCGGTAGAGGAGACGATGGAAGCGGTGTGGGGCCAAACATCCAGGGAGATTTACAGTGCTTGTCTGCGGGAACGGTTTGTCGCTTGCCGAGTCCACGAGGTCGGTCGTCCCTGTATAACTCACGCACTCCGGCAGACTGAGGGGTTGTCTATTTTCTCTTTCTGATAAAGATTTATTTGTCTTGATCTTGGAAATAGCTTCTATCAGTATAGGGGGATATCCACACATTCTTGCCATCTCTGTTGTTGCATAGCTGTCGTCAGTCTAGTGATCGAAATAAATGCGAGACCATTTCGTTGGCTTTCCCCACGTGTTTTGCACAGATTTCGTCGAATTTCTCCCCGATTTTTTTCCCCGTTTGGCCACGAGTGCAACTTGAATCCATCTCCATTCGTGTTGCTACACCCTCCAACAACACACCGACGAGGTATGATGCCTCCAAAGTACGAGAATACAGTCAAAAAATCGAAAAATATTGGAGCAGATTTTACTTGTTTACGTATGCTAATGCTAATGCTATGGCGGACTGGTTCACTCTGTGACGTCATGGGTCAAAGGTCACCGCTTTGACAGGCTCGTGGTAGGAACGCGTTCGGAGATCGGGGAGAAAACTATATAGTCGATTTCTTACAATATCAAGGTATATATTAACGTTTACATACATGTAGGTCCGGCGAACATTCCCCTTTAAATTAGTTTGTATATGTAGACAACTATGGATTATGAATACCTAGACTTGTATTATAGTTTTTTAATATTGATTTGGACAGATTTAGAGACTGGTGTCATATCTGGAAACTTGTCTTTAATGTGATGACAAATTATAATATCAATTTCTGGAATAAGAGGATGTGCATATTGCCCGAGCTGCCGATTGTCCATATATTTTATTGCAAATGTCATTTCATGCACAAGCGAGACGTCTACGCAGTCTAACTTTGTTTTACATATCTGCACGCAGCAGAATTTATGTTATAAAGTTTTCCTTTTTGATTTAGGGTTATCACCATTTGTAATGATACTGGTGGTTAATGTTTTTACATCCATCACGAGCACTTTTAAAATGCTAGTGCCAAAACACTTTTTTCCTCATTTTAATGGATACATCCATTTATAATTTTATGCGAGAAGTGTTTGCATATGTACCTCTATATACAAATCTTAAAAGCTGCCCTAAATTTATACATGATTTAAAGAATAATCTGATCTTTACTTGTTATAATTTTGCACAGTTGTATTTTATATTGTATGTTGCACTGTATATAGCGTTGTATGAGAGTCTGTTACTGGACCTGGTGCCTGTTGGCTCCTTCAATGACTAAATAAATAAATATTATATGCTTCAATGATTATATATGTTCAACATTTTTCTAGTCTTCTATGTTCTGCAACTTTTTAAAACAAATCTGGCAATCTTTCGATCTTCATATGCCAGGTTAGAAGTTGAAAGCATGAAACCATTTCAATGTAGCCCGGCAATAGTATTTGCTAAAAATAAAGTTTTTTCAAAAACTAGTGTGCCTCTATCTTGAATGTTATTTGAGTTTCCTCAAGACATATCTTACCATTGAATACGTTACGGTATCATTTTGTTTAATTCTCTGGCTTATTTCAGAGCATTATATTCGAAATAAGGATGAGCCGAAGGTCGAACGTTTTCAGATATTACTCTTATCGTGGATGACATAGGTTGTCCAATATTCATTATACTAGGCCAAAATGCTGTTCGGCTTACTCCATTGAAATATCTCACATGTTTTGTCCCAAACAAAGACTCTCGAACTTTAGTAGTATACAGCGAGCATTACAAGGCTCATTGACCTTTGCCCTCTGTTACGTGAGATGGAGAGGTCAAAGGTCAATGAGTGCGCTTGGGCATGTACTGTCGACCTGTATCCTCTCATCCCGTCCATCATCTGACCTTGGATCATATTTAGACATGTTAGGGGATTTCTCCGCGGTGATGCGGTTTGGCGGTGATGCGGTCTGCCTCCGCGGACAGAAAGTAGTCCCAAGTATATAGAGGGTTGAGGGTATGTCTGACTATGGAATGTGTGTACTGACTTGTGTCTGGGTTTTTCCCATCACGGGGAGTGCGCAGGTGTATGAGGTCACTTCCGGTCTGCGTGAATCGGGCGTGACCTGGGTATGACTATGGGATGTACTGACTTGGTTCTGGGGTTTTTCCATCACGGGGAAGTCACGTGATAGTTCAAGGTCATATTGAATGATAGGAATGCATGTACTAACCTGTTGTGAATATTGACTCTCATTGACCTTTGACCTCAAAAATTAGGATATTGGGGAGAAAAACTACCTCCGAACACACAAGAGTTCCAATTGTGGCCTTTGACAGCCAATCAGAAGCGAGTATTTTGACCTCGTCTAACTGTATGGAATGCATGTACTGACTTGTTTCTGGGGTTTTTCCATCACGGGGAGTGCGCAGGTGTATGACGTCACTTCCGGTCTGCGAGTATAGAAAGAGTATTAAATAGCTTATAGACCTTTGACATAAAAAATTTGCATATCGTGACCTTTGACAGCCAATCAGAAGCGAGTATTTTGACCTCGTCTGACTGTATGGAATGCATGTACTGACTTGTTCCCGGGTTTTTTCCATCATGGGGAGTGCGCGGGTGTATGACGTCACTTCCGGTCTGCGTGAATCGGGCGTGACCTGAGTATGTGTGACTGTATGGAATGCATGTACTGACTTGGTTCTGGGTTTTTTCCATCAGGGGAGGTCACGTGATCACACTAGTTCAAGGCCAGGGTTTTTCCATGAAACCATGGGAAGGAAGACTTATATATAACATAATCTATAGGTGTTGGACGATGTTATTAGGACGAGTCTAGCATTCGTGCGACCCGAGGGTCGAGCGTTTATTGTCCAGTATATCGCCGCAAAAAATAAACAAACAAAAAGGGGATTCCCCTTTGGCATCGATGGTGCTGTCCTCTAGAGGCAGGGTGGGTGCATGTAAAATTTCTCCAGATATAAAAAGCGGAACACGGACTTTACCGTAGAAAATTCTCCTATCAACCCTATCCCAAAGGGCTAATATCGGTCCACGGGCTTATCGGGGCCTGCTGAGAGAGGTAGGGTGGGGGAGTGGGTGTATGTAAATTTAGGATTGTCCCGAAACTACAAAATGCGGAACACGGACTTTACCCCCCCAAAAAAGGGGAAAGCCCTTATCAACCCTATCCCAAAGGGCGAATATCGGTCCCCCGGGCTTATCGTCGCCTGCTGAGAGAGGTAGGGTGGGTGCATGTAAAAGTTTCTCCAGAAAAAAATATAAAAAGCGGAACACGGACTACAATAGGGGAAAACTATCAAGCCTTACCGGCCCGGCCCGGCCCGGCCCGGCCCGGCCCGGCCGCAGCGCGCGTGCGCGTTATCCTGCGGCACGCCTGCGCGGCATCACCGGAATTGCGCAGGTGAATTTCGGGTGAAAAGAATCGCACCTCGGACCTCTATAGTTTTTCTCTCCACCTGGTTGGTCTTGTAACTTGTAACTCTTCGTCAAAATTTTGTGTGCTGGAATGCCCACTCTTAATCTAGACCAAAACATGTGCTTGGTCTGTGGGCTGATTTCATTGGTAAACGCAGAAGAGTTCCAATTGTGACCTTTGACAGCCAATCGGAAGCGAGTCTTTTGACCTCGGCTAGAAGGCAAGGTCACATGCTCTCATTTGTACGAGTGCGCAGGTATTTTTGCGCTGTCAACATCCGGGTTTCCCAGTGGGTTTTCCCATCGTTCCTGTGTCATCCATCCGGGTACTGTGGTTTTACATCCGGGTCCTCATCTTACATCTGGGTTTTTCCATGTTTACTGCCACGTGACCGGCAATGACCTTTAACCGCTGACATGAACTTTAGCTTTTCACCTTTAACATCCGCATGTAAACACACCCATAGTGGTTCCTCCAGCGTGGATGTGCTGTAATGGAGGGGCTAATAAAAGGATTGATCTGTAATCTTTGATTGTTGCTCTCTTTTTGAACTAACCAATCAGAATAGTACGTATCACGGACTACATCCATAGAGCAACGTATTGGTGCGCATGCGTGACGTGGTGTATAAAACACGCCCCTCTGCATCCCACACCCCATTTCTACGGTTACAGAGCCATGACGGACACTCATCCCTATGCGACTCGCATTTTACAGCATGCGACCGTGGTTAATTCACTCACGGGTTACAGAGCAGAGGTTCGGTCCATGTTTGGAGATGGCGACGACAACGAGGGGCGACGCCAGATCCTGAAAGAATTCACAGAAGCGGTCCTCGACAGAGTGCACTCGATGGAGAGGCGTGCTATCACCCACCACTACTGGACTATGACAGCCATCCTTGATGCCCGGACTATGGACCACGAGCGCTCACGACGGAACCAGCGACGGCTCGGTGGCCTAGTAATGGTCTTTGCCCTATTGACCCTAACGCTGTGGCAATGACAGCGACAGAAAAAGAACGGCTTTTCAGAGCATCCACAGATGCGCTTATGTGCAACCGATATATACGAGGGTCAGTCACAGTGTGCGTCATTCACCGATCGTCATTGAGTCAACCATCTCACCGAGGGACCTGGCCATAAATACGAGAGACAGTCAGAGTGTGTGTCATTCACCGTTCGTCATTGGGTCAACCATGTCACCAGTCCTACGAGCCATCCTTCCCCTTACACCCCGGGTGGGGTTATACGTCTATGAAGATAAAGTCACCATCGTTGAAGACCGTGGAGATGTTTGCTGGTCGCGCGCTGAGACCGTATCGAATACGGTTACGCTACATCGTGACGGCTGGACCAAATATAAACGGGTGTTGAGCGGTGAGCTCGACGGAAACCTCATCCACATAGACAATGCCATCTACGTACACCGTGGACCCTTCTTCCCACGCCTGGGCCGTTACCAAGACCCTACGCGAGGCTTCACCCTAGACCCCAATCTGTGGACAGCCTTCGAGAAAGTGGTGCCTATTGTGGACCAGCTGTTTACACCGGACGAGCGGCCAGCTGTTCAGTTGGAGTGGGCTCGTACCCTGAGGGAAGCGGCGGCAGAACCCAATGAACATATTACCAAACCTAGCAATGAAACGGAGGCAGACGACGATGCCATTGATTATCCGGCTAGACTGTCAGCCCAGTGACATGACCACCCGATCCTTTGATCTCTCGTCATAAACTTTTCCTCCCTATAAATACGAGAGACAGTCAAATCTTGTACCATTCACGTACTGATAATGACGGAGCATATACTACGAGCGTTTCTCAGCTTGACCCCGGAGGTCTTCCTGCACGTCTATGCGGATAAGGTCGATATCATCGAGGAGTAATGGCATCTGTAATGCAGACCCTACACAACCGTGCCCGGCTCATACTCGTCTGTCCCGGGAGGGCTGGACCAAATTCAAACGGGTGTTGTCTGGTGAGCTGGACGGCGACCTCCATCCTGTTCTATGGTCTGCATTGGAAGATGCCGTGGCAGATGTGGATCATGTGCTGACGGAGGAAGAGCGGTCAACAGACGAGTTGGACTGGTTATTTACCATGGACAATATGCTGATAAAAACCGAATAAGAAAATCAGAAAGAAACTCCGGATACCGTTATAAATAAACGATAGAGCCAGGGTCCATCATCATTTGTCACCATGAAGAGCTGGGAAAAGGTGTTGGATAACTTATACTACAGCCCCGACAGTCCGGCGGCCTATAGTGCATTGTCGGCTCTCTATCGAGCGGCCAAACCCCAGGGGATACAACGTGCCCAAGTCCGAGATTGGTTAAAAAACAAGACACCTATACCTTACATCGATCTGTCCGTCGCCATTTTCTACGAAACCGGGTCATCGTGGGAGGAATAGATGCCCAGTGGCAAGCGGATTTGGTCGATATGAGCGCCTTTGCCAAACACAACGATGGGAATCGGTACATCTTGACGTGCATCGATATTCTGTCGAAGTATGCGTGGGTGGTACCCATCCGGACGAAAACGGGGGCGAATCTCATAGCGGCGTTCAAGGACATCTTCAAGACCGGGCGCAACCCCTTGTATTTGCAAACCGACGAAGGCACGGAATTCCTCAACAGACCGTTCCAACAGTTTCTGAAAGCCCAGAAGGTGTTTTTCTTCCATACAACGTACAACGAGACCAAGGCTTCCGTTGTGGAAAGGTTCAACAGGACATTCAAAGGTCGCATGTATAAATATTTCACCTATAAGAATACAAGGCGGTACATCGATGTTCTCCCGAAACTTGTGAGTGGTTACAATCGAGCCTATCACCGGAGTATAGAGAGAGCCCCCATTACCGTCACCCAACGCAATGAAGCCCAAGTCCGGCGAGTCTTGTACCCCAGGCAATTGCAGCGAACGCCGAAGGAGGTGTTCAAGATCGAGGACCCTGTACGGATCAGTAAAGTCAAAGGTCAATTTGAGAAAAGTTACTTGCCCAACTGGAGCGATGAGCACTTCCTGATTAAACGGCGCCTACCCCGACAGCAGCGAGTCTATGAACTGGAAGATCTGCAAGGGGAACCGTTGCTAGGGACGTTTTACGAGACGGAAATACAGCCTGTCGTAAAAACAAAGCAAGAATACTACACAGTGGAGCAGATTTTGAAAACGGAACGCCGACGTGGCAAACTGTTTCATTTCGTCAAATGGCAAGGCTGGCCAAGTTCCTTCAATTCCTGGGTCGCGGCCAACCAGGTGAAACGACTATAAAGCCAGACACCACTACCGTCATCCTTCATTCCACGTTCGGCCACGGTGCTATGGACAAACAGCAGCTGCCTCTGAACACAGCGTCTCCCAAAACGCGCAAAGCGCAAGTGGGCTTTGTGGTGATATTGCTAGCCCTGCTGAGTGTGTTGTACGGATGTGTGTTTTACGACGTAGCCTATCTCAGCACTCTACTTAACCAACTTAGAACTCCAGCTGTGAGTGGCAGTCAAACCAGTCTACAGAACTTCTCTACACCAGTCACCTCCGTGATCGAAACGAGCCCAGTCATCACCACCACCAAATCACGTGTACAAGCCACATCGAGCTCCAAACCAAGTATACAGTCAACATCTACACCAAGTACACCCACTACGTCTGAAAACCCACCGCATTTCATCACTCACAGTGAACGCCCATCGACAACGACGACCGGCGTTGTACCCACCACCACTCCAGTTCACTCGTACCAAATTTACAAGAGCGGCTTACCACGACAGCGCATACAGCTCAAACCATGGACCCTCGGTGGCAGCATCCCTTCACTTGCGTCATCGCAGGACCGACGGGCTCCGGCAAAACGCAATTCGTCAGGAAGCTCCTTCAACACGCCGACTCACCCATTGCCCGAGTCGTGTGGTGTTATGGAGAATGGCAGGCAGCGTATGCAGCAGTGCCCCATATCACGTTCGTGGAAGGCCTACCAAACCTGGCCGATTTGGAACCCAACACCTTGGTGGTTCTGGATGATCTCATGGCGGAGACGGATGCGCGCGTCACCCAACTCTTTACCAAAGGCAGCCATCATCGACGGCTCAGCATCATCTACATTGTGCAGAATCTGTTCAGTAAAAACAAAGAACATCGGAACATCAGCTTAAATGCCCACTACCTGGTGGTCTTCAACAACCCGAGAGATACCTCTGAACTGCTGCACATGGCGAGACAGATGTATCCCGGCCGCACACCGTTTGCGTTGGAAGCCTTTAAAGATGCGACAACCGCTCAGCACGGGTATATGCTATTCGATCTCAAGCAAGCCACCCCCGATCACCTTCGACTATGGACCGGAATCTTTCCCGGAGAGACCCACCACGTTTACATGCAAAAATAATGTAAACACACCCACAGTGGCTCCCCCAGCTGGGGTGTGTGTGTTTGATGATGGGGATAACACAAAGAATTATTACCACATCATGGTTGATTTTGTCTCTGTTCGATATGCTGGAGGTAGCCCGCAAAAGGATAAAAAGAGCAGAGTGTGGGTTCTAGGATTAGTTGTACATGATGTCTACGCGAGTACGGAAGCACGCCCCGACGCTCCGTGTATTGAGACGGCCCCACCCGAGTTGGTCCGAACCATTGTACGCGGTGCGGACCCTGACCTTGTACGCTGTCTGTGCGAGATCGGGTACAACCTGTTAAAAGGCAACGTACCACCGACTCCGGCTCAGAAGACCAAGTTGACCAAGCATAACACAGGTCTCCTAACCCTAGTCCAGAAGCGAGTGTCTCAAACACAAAAGAAAAAGGTGTTACAGAAAGGCGGCTTTCTCGGGGCCATCTTAGCACCCTTGGCCGCTTCCGTGCTGGGTCCAGTATTGGGTGGACTCTTCGGCCGACAATGAACAACACGAAAAAAATGGTCCTCGTCGAACCACGGCTTCTGCAAAACCTCCAATCACCCTACCCTGTCCCACCTACGGTGAAGACCATAAACACCCTCGATGAAGAGATGCAACAGATCTTACAAAGACCGGGGTTAACCGACAGTGAGAAAGTACAACGGTACAATGAGACGCTTCAACGGTACATGACGTTCATGGACCAATACAAAACCCTCTCTACCCCACCACCATCACCACCACCACCACCACCACCACGCGACACACCGCCGACCTCAGCACCGCTCCAACAGCCGCCATTACCAGGGATACTACCCACAGCCCCACAGTGGTTGGAAGATGAAGTCCTGAAGAGTGTACCTGCATCGTTCAAGAAACAAGCTGGCCTGGTATTACAACGGATGAAACAGAATCCTAACATGACTTGGAATGATAAAGGTGAACTACTGGTACAGAATCAGGTGCAAAAAAATACCCACATGACGGATTTAGTGAATGACCTGATGCGTCAACGCAGGTCGCATACGGATCTTCGTGGATGGGAGGTCTTCGCTCAAGGCTTGAAAGACATGCATGTACCACAGGAATTGGTGGGGAACCACCAGCGCTGGGCCTGGATGCAGCGGACCCAGTAAACGCCGAGTGGCCCACTATCTTCTTGGGAAGCCGAGTGGGAACTGGGGTCACCCTCCAAAACACCACAACAACGGGCACCTTCTTTTCACTCCTTTAAAAAACCACCCTTGATCAAGACACCCCACATCTCCGGACACAACAGCCCAAGGCATGGAACACCTATTAAAACCAACAGCAGCAGCAGGACAGCTCAGTCACCATGTTTTACCCCACCATACCCAGTAACAGTTCGCTGGATGTGTTTCCTGACAACACCTTGGCCAAGTACGTGATCCAATTACCGCAACCGTTGCATTTACCTGGACGATGGGAATATGACCTCGTGGATATCCAATACCCTTACTCGTGGTACAACGTGCGAGCCAATGAAGTGTGGTACAAGGTGGTACAAGGTACAAGCTCCAGAATCATCCAAGCTGCAACGGTGGGCCCGACGAATCTCTGGCTGCACTCTATGTTTCAACAGGTGGATATTTTTATCAGCGACAAACTCATCAGTGACTCGACCAACACGTACCCCTCTCGAGCCTACATCGAGACACTGTTGTCGTATGGACGAGAGGCTAAAGAGTCTCGGATATAACAAAGGGAAGGCTTTCACCGCGAACGGCGTCTCGGTGGATCTCATGGGTCGACTGCACGCAGACCTCTTTATGCAAGGTCGGTACCTCTTGAACAAGATCCCCATCAAAATCCGACTGATACGGGCGCCTCCGACCTTCGCCTTGATGGCGACTAACGTAGAGGGCCATGCAGCTGACTATAAGATTGTCATCCAAGACGCAGTCCTGTATGTCCAAAAAGTGAAACCGAATCCAGCCGTTCAATTGGGACACATGAAAGCCTTGGAAACAAAACCAGCCCAGTACCCTATCCGACGTGTACAAACCAAAGTGTTCTCTGTGCCTGTTGGAAATATAAGCGCCAACAAAGAAAACCTGTTCCTGGGGGAACTACCCAAACGATTGATCCTGGCCTGTGTGGAAAATACTAGTTTCAGCGGAGCCTACCCAGAGAACCCGTTTGACTTTCAACATTTCGGCATCAATTTTGTGGCCCTGCATGTGGACGGACAACAGGTCCCAGCCACGGCCTTAGCGCCGAACTTTGTGCGCGGGAATTTCATTCGAGCCTATCAGAGCCTGTTTACAGCCACCGGTCAAATCAACCAGGACGAAGGGAATATGATCAGTCGGGAGGACTACGGGAACGGATACACGTTGTTCTGTTTCGATCTGACCCCCACCTTAGAGAACGACCATCAGCCGGCCCTCGCCAAGCAAGGCAATTTACGGTTGGAAATCCACTTTGCACGAGCCCTCGGGGCCACCGTTAATGTGATCTGCTACGCCGAGTTTGACAACATCATTCAAGTGGACAAGGCGCGCAACGTCCTGTGTGACTTTGCCACCTAACATGGATACAGACCAGATAACCACCGTGCTGGAGAATGACCCAGGGGCACGTGTGGTTTTTCAAGGGGTGTTCGCCCGAGATGTGTTCCCATTAGACCGTATGTATCCTGCTGCTTACGTTCGTAACACGGACCCGATGGATCGGTCCGATGAACATTGGGTGGGCGGGTACTTGACAGAACAGCAGGGTGAATAATATACCCGTAGGGCCTGCCTCCCCTCCATCTCGATTTAACAGACTTCAAGGATCAAGGCACAGAGACATGGTGTTGGAACAGTCAAACGTTGCAAAGCCTGACCAGTAGCGTGTGCGGACAATATTGTTTGTTTTACCTGTACCATCGATGCCGGGGAAGAACCGTATCTACCATCGTACATATGGTTGACGAGTACCCCAAGGCCGAAGACCGCGATGCACTCGAATATGACTGGGCCGCTCATCATTTCAATGTACAAGCCCCGTTCTGGGCTTAAGCTCTATCAATGTACAAGCCCCCTGTTCTGGGCTTAAGTTCTTTCACATAAAGCCCCCTGTTCTGGGCTTAAGTTCTATAGATTCCAATGTACAAGCCCCCTGTTCTGGGTTTCAGTTTTCACGTGGTTGTTTTCACGTTGTTGTTGTTCACTGAATAAAAAAACAAAATGAGATCTCACCGAAAAAACCCCTGTCGTGTGTGTTTTCTATATGAGCATAAAATATGCGGCCATGAAGGCTATGACAGACATGTGGGGATTCGGTCAAACTGGCCTAGAACACCATGGAGAAAGTAGCCAATCAGTGGCCTAGGATGGGGCCAAATGTAACCCATCAATGTCCAGAAAACAATGCAAGAGCACTGCAGTAAAATGGAGAGCCAATGAAATCAGCCCACAGACCGAGTACATGTTTTGGTCTAGGTTAAGAGCGAGCATTCCAGCACAAAAATTTTGACGAGGAGTTACAAGTTACAAGAGCAACAGGTGGCGTGAAAACACAATAGAGGTTCGAGGTGCGGGAAGACATGACCGAATCCCCACATGTCACCACGAAGACGGCGAGTGGAGACTCGTGCAACACCTATAGATTATTACTATAGAGTAATAGAGTTTATTACTATAAGTTCCATGGTTTAATGTATTTTTTCGTGCCAATACGGTTCTGGGGGAAACTGGGGGTTCCCCACTGGGCACTTAACATGGGCATAGTGCTGGCGATATTGTGGGGGACCCTGTGCATTCCATGGATGAATCGGGAGGGCGGATAAAGGCTATCTATTGGCCCGGAGAGGGCCGAGCCTTGCCGGAAGGGGGTCGTTGACCTTTTGACCTGAATGTGACCTTTGACCTTTTGACCCGAAATTCCGGTGATGCCGCGCAGGCGTGCGGCCGGATAACGCGCGCGCGCGCTGCGGCCGGGCCGGGCCGGGAAGGGTTGATAGATTTCCCCTATTGTAGGGGTAAAGTCGGTGTTCCGCTTTTTATATTTATTCTGGAGAAACTTTTACATGCACCCACCCTACCTCTCTCAGCAGGCCACGATAAGCCCGGGGGGCCGATATTCGCCCTTTGGGATAGGGTTGATAGGGGTTTTCCCCTATTTTAGGGGTGAAGTCCGTGTTCCGCTTTTTGTAGTTTCGGGACAAATCCTAAATTTACATACACCCGCTCCCCCACCCTACCTCTCTCAGCAGGCTCCGATAAGCCCGGAGACCGATATTAGCCCTTTTGGATAGGGTTGATAGGAGTATTTTCTACGGTAAAGTCCGTGTTCCGCTTTTTATATCTGGAGAAGTTTTACATGCACCCACCCTGCCTCTAGAGGGCAGCACCATCGATGCCAAAGGAGAATCCCCTTTTTGTTTGTTTATTTTTTTTGCGGCGATATACTGGACAATAAACGCTCGACCCTCGGGTCGCACGGATGTTAGACTCGTCCTAATAACATCGTCCAACACCTATAGATTATGTTATATATAAGTCTTCCTTCCCATGGTTTCATGGAAAAACCCTGACCTTGAACTAGTGTGATCACGTGACCTCCCCGTGATGGAAAACACCCAGAACCAAGTCAGTACATGCATTCCATACAGTCAGACATACTCAGGTCACGCCCGATTCACGCAGACCGGAAGTGACGTCATACACCTGCGCACTCCCCATGATGGAAAAAACCCGGGAACAAGTCAGTACATGCATTCCATACAGTCAGACGAGGTCAAAATACTCGCTTCTGATTGGCTGCCAAAGGTCACGATATGCAAATTTTTGAGGTCAAAGGTCAATAAGCTATTTAATACTCTTTCTATACTCGCAGACCGGAAGTGACGTGATACACCTGCGCACTCCCCGTGATGGAAAAATCCCAGAACCAAGTCAGTACATGTATACAGTCAGACGAGGTCAAAATACTCGCTTCTGATTGGCTGTCAAAGGTCACGATATGCAAATTTTTGAGGTCAAAGGTCAATAAGCTATTTAATACTCTTTCTATACTCCCAGACCAGAACCAAGCCAGTACATCCCATACAGTCATACCCAGGTCACGACCGATTCACGCAGACCGGAAGTGACGTCATACACCTGCGCACTCCCCGTGATGAAAAAACCCCAAACACAAGTCAGTACACACATTCCATACAGTCAGACATACCCTCAGCCCTCTATATACTAGGGACTACTTTCTGTCCGCGGAGGCAGACCGCATCACCGCCAAACCGCATCACCGCGGAGAAATCCCCTAACATGTCTAAAAATGATCCAAGGTCAGATGATGGACGGGATGAGAGGATACAGGTCAGTACATGCTCAACTGCACTCATTGACCTTTGACCTCTCCACCTCCACGTGACAACACAGAGGTCAACGGTCAATGAGCCGTGTCATGCTCTCTGTATGCTACTGACTTTATACTTTTTAGTGAAACTGGGATGGGGTGTATTCTTGTGGTCACGGTTTGATGACTTCATTGCAAAATAGCAGGGTAACCCTATCCTCCATAATGCAGGTACACTTTCTCAGACGTACCATGACTAGAGATGATGGGGTAATCCAAAACTGCACTTTTTGTTCCCTGGTATATGTATACCTTGTCATCATGTCCGCGTAATCAGAATGCGCAATTCCAATATTTCTTCCTATGTGTTGATTATATTATCGACCAGCACAAAAGCCATCACGTTATGGTGGACGGTGTGTAGTACATGTTTTCGGTATAGTTTTACATATATCTGGCCTGCTGATCCTGTTGCAACTTGTTTATTATATATGAATATTATATATGAATTTAGCCACGGACTCAGAGGTTTATTAAAAATCAACACTTCTTATCCTGGATAAGAACAGCTTTTAAAGATTTGCTCAAGTATATAAACCGCCATCAGGCCGATTTAATTTAAAACCGCAACTTCAATATATGGATACATCGAGGTTGAAAGATGGCCAAGTCAGACTCCAACATAGAATATATATATATTTAGGTGTGTAAATAGGCCTATGTGTGTAAATGGAACACCAAATTTGAAAGCAAATGTTACCATAAACAAAATGGAATCAAAAACACCCCATGTGATATACACATGCAGTTATCAAAATGGAGGATAGTAGTATAGAAAGGCTAAATTGACCTTTGATCTCTATAGGACAAGGCCGCTATAGTTCCGGCAAATGTCATTGAATGCACTTTCGGTAACGTGACCGGAAGTGACCTCGGGGGATGTTTTCCTCTGTGGTATTCCTCCGCGGTGAAGCGGCCAGGTCTGGTGGTGATGCGGTCACTTCCTGGGGGAAGCCCTCGCGGATAGAGAACAACCTTATGTCAACGACACTTCAAATATACGCGGGGAATGGATGGTTGATTGATAGGGGTGGTCGATTGATAACTTAATTTAACGTCGAACAGCATTTAAATATGAGCATGTGACTATTCGACTGTCCATGCGCAGGAGCAGGATATCTGTGACCCGAGATAGGTGTTGAGTACACGATGGTCGATCCGTACATGTATGTCCACGAAAAAATTACATGAATACATTGGGAGTTAGGCTTATAGTACGCAGGATTACCATGTACTGTTCAACTCCTCAATTTGGATGATCTATAAATAGCACTGACGTCATGATCTATAAATAGAGCAGGGTTTCTCCACGGGGATCCCCGTGTCCTGATGTTGATCGATGACGTCATCGCGGACCAGCAAATCTCAACACGTTGTCTTCCCTGGGATAAATGCATTGATACATGCACCAGCCCGTTACTTTTATATAATATAGCATGCTGCAATCGCTCGCAAAAGGTGAAAAAACACCCGTGCAGGTTCGTTTGTGTAAGATCATGAAAAATGGCGTCCAGGGGGCAAATTCCCCGATACCCAGATGATACGAACATTAAAATCGTAGCGCCATCTATACACTCTGGACGCAAGGACGACAACTCTGACGGGACAATAACTCGGCAGCTGCCCCAAGGATTATTAGGTAGGCGTATTGGGGTGGTCATTTTTTTTCCTTGTGGATTTTACTATGGGGTGTGGCACCTTGTTTTCTTTGTTTCACGATGTAGAACCTCGATGGCAGGGGTCTCGAGGCCATCGGTTGAATTTCGCTGAAAAGTTCTGGGAGGTCTGGGGTGGCCATGTTAGGCCCATTCCGGCACAGTTGACAATGTTAGTGGCAATGGGGAATCCATTCATGGACTTCTGCGGTATAAAGTGTGGGTCCTTGTTTTCTTTATCTCGAGCCGTAGAACACGATGGGAGGGGTCTCGAGGTCATGCGTTGATATGTTTTGAAAAGTGCTGATGAGGCATGCGCAGCATGAAGGCAGATCAAGGTTGGTGTTTTGGGATCTAGGTGGACCCATAATGATCCGATTGGGTTGTGTGTGGTATCAGTTTGAAGCATTCGTAAGGGAGCGTTCAGTTGGATGGGTGTGGAATGGAAGTTACGTCATTCTGCGCATGCACAGACAGGCAATTGTGTGAAAATGGCACTGGAATGGACGTTTTGGGGTTTGGATTAGCCCATATTGGCCTGATTGACGGCGGAAGATATCAAAGTGAAGCATCCGCCTGGACTAGTATGAAGTGAAAGTAGGATTATGGCGCGCATGCGCAGTAGAAAAAAACGCATTGGAATGGACGTTTTCGGGAGATGGACCCATAGTGGGCCGATTGGTCTGTGGAAGATATCAAAGTGAAGCTCTCGTGGAGGAGCGTCAAACTGGATGGGTGTGGAGTGGAAGTTAGTCTATGGCGCGCATGCGCAGCCAGGGAATTGTGAGAAAATGGCGTTTTGGGGTCAAAGTGGACCACTATTGATCGGATTGGGTCGTGCGGGGTGTAGCACTATTATGACCCATTATTTCCATCATAACCAGCGTTAGTCAGGTTGGCCGAGTGATCTAAGGCGCCAGTTTTAAGTGCTGGTCCCCAAATGTGGGGACACGCACCTTTTTCGTTATACTTCACCATGTTGTAAAACCATTGTACAAATATAGCACTATATAGGAATCAGTATGATCACAAATAACCAGCGATCGTCAGGATGACCGAGTGGTCTAAGGCGCCAGTCTCAAGATCTATGAAATTGTCTTCCCCGGAGTATGGGTATACTGGTCTGCACATGCGATCGTGAGTTCGAATCCCGCTCTTGACACGCATCATTTTACTGGTTACAATAACAGGCCGTGTGAGCTGGGCAACGCTCGGATGGGGAGAGTCCGACTATGGTGGCTGTTATTGGACGTCACATCATTCCGCGCATGCGCAGTCGAATAGTAGTAGAAAAAGGACAGTTTCGGAGGTGGGCTGATCCGAATGAGCCGTGTAAGGTTGGCAGCGCTCTTGAAGGAGAGTCAGACTGGCTACCTAGTAGTTTGTGTCTGTGTGTGTCTGTGTGTGTGCGTGTGAGTGAGTGGGTGTGTGTGTGTGTGGTGGTAGTGGTGTGTGGTGATGATGGTGGTTTTTGTTTGGTGTGTGTTGGTGGTGGTGGTGGTGGTGGTGGTGGTGGTGTGTGTTGGTGATGGTGGTGGTGGAGGAGGTGATGGTGGTCGCCAAGGCGGTGGTGGTGTCTGTACATATAGGGATTATCACGTGTCCCTCACCAGTACATGAGTGAGTGAGTGATTGAGTGAGGGAGTGAGTGAGTGAAAGTGGGTGAGTGGTCATTTAAGGTCGTTTGTACGCCATTAGCCTCAGTCTCTTACAGGTGCCTGTGCCTTGCGTCTTAGCGCCATGTTGTAGACAGATGAGAGAAGAAGAAGAACAACAACAACAAGCCTGACAGGTCAATCATTTTATTATCCCCTCCAGTACATCATGCCCATGCCGTCGTTTGAGAAAGTTCAATCTTCGGCCAGGGTCGCTTTTGGCCTAAGCGTCGTCGGGCAGTCCAGGATACCATTGAGGCAGCATGTCCTGAAACATTAAAGGCCCTCTCTGCACGTGTATGCGTGGGTACTTCATGGCGAGCACGTGTGTGACGACGCAAACTGTCCAGGCGATGGAAGGGCTTCGAGCAACTCGTACACGTGAATATCGTGGCAGAATGGAACGTAGACTTTGCTCGTCTTCGGGATACGCTTGATTTTATGGACAGTAACGCCCGCCAACGCCTAGCTTAATGCTTCAATTCCCTGGTGAAATAGCACAGAAGCTCTGATTTTCTAGATATTCCATGGAATTGCCACTAATTCATCGAAATGCACTGACGCCCGTCAACGCCCGTCGTTACGCCTTAACGCCTATCTCAACGCCTTAACGCCCTATCTTCACACTTTAACGCCCGTCCTAACGCCTTAAAGCCCTATCTCAACTCCTTAACGTCTTATCTTAACGCCTTATCGCCCTATCATAACGCCTTTACGCATTGTCAATCATCCAATCACACGCACATATTTTGACCATTGGCCTCTGACCCTTGATGACAATGATGTCATCACTGGACATCGCCGGGAGTTACGTCATCGCGCGCATAAAAGCTCCGAACTCTGAGAGCTCGGAAGTGATATTAGCGCACGCATGCGCACGCACTTGCGGTGCTCTCGTATCCTATAGCCCGTTGGGCATATGGTACATCAGGGTGCGGGTGCACTACAGGTGCATGTGCATGCGTGCGATGACGTCACTTCCGAGCCCCAAGAGCGCGGAGTTCTTATGCGCGCGATGTCCAGCGACCCTGGCTGAAGACTGAACTTTCTCAAACGACGAATTCTGATTGGACAAGAGCATACATGAATTATCCCAACGCGGCTCCCCCAGAATGAGTATGATGTACTGGAGGGAATAATAACATGACTTACCTGTCATCCCTGTTGTTGTTGTTCTTCTTCTTCTTCTTCTCTCATCTGTCTACAACATGGCGTTAAGACGCAAGGACGTTATATGACCACTCACTCACTCACTTTCATTCACTCTCACTCTCACTAACTCACTCGCTAACCATCGTTAGTGCGCCAATGCGTTAAGACGGACGTTGGGCACGCCTCACTCACTCGCTCGCTCACTCACTTACTCACTCACTCACTCACTCACTCACTCACTCACTCAGGGACTGTATAGTATAAAACTAATTCGAGTAAGCCGCACCTACAGTCAGACTTGTGAGGCTCAGCCTTTTTGTGTATCCAACATATTTGAAGTCACCGTCAATCCATATTTATAAAGGATAGAACGATAAAGGATGAGAAACACGTGTTAATCCCTATATGTACAGACACCACCACCACACACCACTACTACCATCACCATCACACACCATCACTACCACTACCTCCGCCACCAACACCACCATCACCTCCACACAACACTACCACCACCACACACCATCACCGCCACTACCACCACCATCACCACTACCACCATCACACATCACCGTCACCACTACCATTACCACCACCACCACCACCACCACACACTCCACACCACCACCACCACCAACACCACTACATACCACTACGGTTGGGGTATCCTAGTGAAGCTTTCGTGGGGTAGAGTCAGAATGGCGTGTTTTTTATTGGAAGTCGCGCCAATCTGCGCATGGGCAGTTGGGGTGTAGTAGGTAAAGTGGTCATTCTGGAGGTGCGCATGGGTATATTTGAGCGATTGAGGGACCATTCTTGGTCCGAATGCGTCGTATGAGATGTCAAAGTGAAGCCCTCGGTGTGTAGACCACGACTTGAGGGATGTCCACGTTGTCTGTACGTCATCAGTAGGCGAAGTAGCCAAAGTGGGCATTTTGGGGGTGTGAAGGGAGGTTTTTGGGGTAGAGATGGACCATCCGTGGTCCGAATGGACCGTGTTTTGTGTCATCCTGTAGCTCTCTGCATTTAGACAACGAGTGGTATGGTTTTTGTTGGACGTCGCATTGTGCTACGCATGCTCAGTTGGGCACTATTAACATCAATATGTCATTCAGGGCGTGCGTGGGAGTGTGCTTGAGCGATTGAAGGACCATTCTTGGTCCGAATGCGTCGTGCGAGGTGTCATTGTGAAGTCCTTGGTGTGTAGACCACGACTTGAGGGATGTCCACGTCATCTGTGACGTCATTGGTGATGTCATCAGTAGGGGTAGTAGCCAAAGTGGGCATTTTGGGAGTGTGAAGGAAGGTGTTTGGGGTAGAGATGGATCATCCGTGGTCCAAATTGCCCGTGAGGCGTGCCCAATCCCCGCTTAAAGCATGGACGCACTAACGATGGTGAGTGAGTGAGTGCGCGTGCGCGCGCGCGCGTGTGTGTGTGCATGTGTGTGTGTGTATGCGTGTGTGTGTGTGAACATCGTGCTTAGTCGTCTCTCGGAAGACATGGCGCCGTTCTTTTCTGTCGCTGTAAGACAGAACTGTCATAGCCACAGCGTCAAGGTCAGTAGAACAAAGACCATTGCGAGGTTCACGAGCCGCCGCTGGTTCCGGCGTGAGCGCTCGTGGTCCATATCCTGAGCATCAAGGATGGCTTTCATAGTCCAGTAGTGGTGGGTGATAGCACACGTCGCCATCGAGTCGACTCTGTCGAGGACCGCTTCTGTGGACTCTTCCAGGATCTGGCATCGCCCCTCGTTGTGGTCGCCATCTGCAAACATGGGCCGAACCATTGTTCGGTAACCCATGAGTGAGTTAACCACGGTCACATGCTGTAAAATGCGAGTGGCAAAGAGATGGTCTCCGTCATGGCTCTGCAACAGATGAAATGGGGGTGTGGAGTCCAGAGAGACGTGTTCTATAGGCGATGTCACACATGTGCGCTTATACGTAGCTCTACGGGTCCGTGATAAGTACTATTCTGATTGGTTAGTTCAATGAGAGCACAACAACAACAAAGAGTACAGGTCAATCATTTTATTATCCCCTCCATCACAGCATATCCACGCTGGGGGAACCACTATGGGTGTGTTTACAATTCACTTATGTTATTGTCCGTGTCTTGGTCGCATAGTCGACTGCTCAAGTTAATTGTGCTGATCTCAGACTGCTCTTGTCCAATCAGAAGCTCACCCTGAGAATAAGTATTAGTAGAAGTCATGGATGGAACACAAAATGGAACACAAACTGTGGATGTTTTTCGGATTGCTGGGGCTCAACTGACTGGAGTCGACCGTAATGTTGGCATTCATGGCTGGGTGCCTTATGGAACGACCGCTGATGTCACCGTAAATTATCCTTACGACTAAATGACTTCCTGCAGATCGAACATGTATACTCGCCAACAGGATCTTGAAAAGTAGACTCACGGATGGAGTCAAACGCCACGGCATCCTCAACCCTCAAGCGTGCATGTCCATGGATTACACTTTGGTGAGATCTCAACTGACTGTGTAGTCTGAAGCGGTGTCCACAGTCCCCACATTGGATTCCTGGATTTCTCATGGAGAAACCGTGGCACTGTAAACTATTCAGGCGATTAAATGTATCCCCGCAGGTCTCGTAGGTGTACTGGGCAGTAGCATCGTGGGTGGTAGACTGATGGCATTGTAAGTCGTGCAAGCGTGTAAAGGACTTGGAGCAAGTGTGTAAAGGACTTGGAGCAAGTGGTTTCTCAAATTTGGCGATACATATCGCATGCTGATAGCAAAATACGAGCGTAGCATGCAAGATCTATGGCGTTACGTTTCGTAACTTGTGTCTAATTCCGCTTAACCCGTGGCTAGGGGCCGTATGAACCCATGTACTTCCAGATCCTCATGGTACTCATATGAACAGTCACAATCAAAGCGTGACAGATACATCATCCTTTAGATGACCACTTTACAACGAATATTACTGATTAAGAACACTCATCAGCGGATACGGATTTGATATTTTTGGAACATCATGATGTCTTGCCGGCATCATTGAAAACTGTTGACCGCTTCTCTCTTGCAGGAAACAAGCCTATGTTTATGTATATTATGATTGTCTTTTTGAATTTGGTGCTAATACTGTTATATGGAATATGGAATAGGTCTTTGGTTTATTGACGCGGATATTCTTTAATGGACGATGGCTGAATTATGAATGACGGACCAGACGCTTGTAACGAGAACATCGTGGCGTAAGTGGTTGAACGAATGACTGCTGAAAGAGTCAGAACGTTTGCTTTGATAGTGCGCTAGCCGGCGATCTATTTTTAGCACAATCGGTTTCGACGAAAATTCCGGTATACCGCCACTTTCATAAACCTTCCCTACAAAAGAACTCCCCTACGTTGTCCTCGTCACCAATCGCCGTCCTGCCTGTCCACACTTGAATCGTGTGTGTGTGTGTGTGTGTGTGTGTGTGTGTGTGTGTGTGTGTACGGGCGTGTGTGTACACGTATAAACTGTAAGGTGAGGACCAAAGTTTGAATTCTTACTATGTTTCCGAGGACCGACGTTGCTCCAAGATCCAGAAAGTGGTCCTTGGACTGTTTTTTTCTTATAAAAATGCGTTTCGCTTGGCAGCCATCTTGAATACGACTGTCATTTTACCGTAAAAGATAAAGTTTATTCGTAGCAGGAATTATTTGCTTGGCTTCAGCACATTACATTAAGTGCACAATACAGACATAATCCTTTACGCATTGTATGATGTTTTACCACTAATTTGACCATTACCATGGCCGTCATTTTGAATTTGGCGGCCACCTTGAAAAATAATTTTACAGATCTTTCTTGAAAACGGACTAGAGCATTAATAACAAGCATCGCTGCAAGTTTCATGACCTAGACTAAAACAATAAACAGTATTATTATCATATTGCTGTATTTGACCATTATATTGGCGGCCATCTTGAATTTGGCGGCCATATTGGAAAAAAAATGAGTGGATCCTTATCAGAAAATGGTCAGGACATCTTTGGCTACTATCATGCCAAGTTTCATGCTTTTATCTCGAAGTGCACAATTCGGCTAGTTTTGTGCACGATATTGCTCCACTATAGAGAGTATTAACTGATAGCGATGTGCCCCGCACTGATTGCCTGTAAAGAGAGTGAATGGCCAATTTTTAGCGGCGGAGGCTCAATCAAGTGAAAAAATTTATCACGCATAATACAAATTTATTGGCTAAAATTTCACCTAAGCACACATTTATTCACCAAAATAATCTTACCTAGAGAAAGAATTCATATAGATTTAGCGAATGTTCAATACAAGTGAGATACAAGACCGTTCAGCATATTTAATTTTTTTCCTTGCAGAATGGCCGTTCTTAACAAAAGAAAGCGTCTATTCTTCATCTTTGTAATACGACAGGAGCAGTCTTATATGATACTAGTCGTGACTTTCGCGGTGACATTTCTTCCTCAAATTGCATCTGGCTCGATCTATCAGACCAGGGTGAGAGGATTCGGCATTCATCGAGGTACCAAGATATTCTTGCCTTGGTTATGCGAGTACACCTCCACCCAGAATCACAATTGCTCACCACTAACTTACAGTGAACAAACAGAACTATAATATACCTTTCATTGTAAGGAAAAGCTATAGCTCCTTTCTGGTAATATGCAGTTACTTCTTTTGGTAGAGTAGAAGATTAAGTGATTGAGCTTGGAACGATTCTGAAATGGTTAGTTGGTAAACTAAGAAACAACGCAGCCCTTAGTATGCAATAAATTTACGCTAATACGTTTACTTAAATCTATATAAATGGTTACAGCATCGCAGTACAATATGATTCATTGTTTTCTTTCCGCACTAAAACTCTTACCAAATGTTTACCTCGAGCGTATCTGACTGAGACATTCGGAGTGTTATACTAGTTGCAATATGGATGATTAGTTCTCAATCATTTTGAAACCCGCCACAATCTGGCAAACTTTACTAAATGGAAACACTAAAAGTATCGAAGGTACAGTGAATCATAGGAATGTCCGCCATTAACATAACCCATTATTAAAATATTTAACTCATCTATTTCACTGTGTAACCACAATTACACCTCTACAGTATTTTACATTTTTTGACGGAATTTCTTCATGCCTTTCTCCACGGTAACTTGAAGTTCCAAATCTCCATCGTCGAGAACATCGATTTTTCTTTGTATTGACAAAACGCTTCATGGGCACTTTTCTTGTGTAATATTCTCTATTGTAATGATTTCTTTGTTTCTCATAATTTCCACAAGTTCGTGCGCTATCCCAGAGACCTTTTTAACTCCAAGGCATTGGTCCAACAGATGGGTTGATTGTACAAATCAATACATTGATGACTTAATTGTTTCTAGCATTGTGGCGTGATCACCACGATCATGCACTTATTAGAGGGTGATGATCATACAATAATCATGCAGTAAACTATTTTTGCCTTAGTTTTCCACTGTTCATGCTGTAATATAAGGTGAGAAAAATTTGCAGTGCAAATCAAAGATATAATATATGATAGTGTATATACATCTACGACTTCGACCGGTTCGGGGGAGGTAACTCCACTACACTGAATTATGAAAGGCCACTATTTTCAAAAGAATATTCACATGATTTATCTAACTCGCTAGAATTACTGTTATGTATTCAAGTTTGAAAATTTTGCTGATAACCAACCATTTTGGAGAAAACTACATATTTTAAAACGTGCGCCGGTTTGAATCGGCCGCTCCTAATTTCACTGTGATGATGTGGGACACAGTGGCCTCATTTCCCTATCTGTATATGAGAAAGATGGTCAAGGTGGAGTGTGCGAATGTCTCGAAAGAGAACTTTCATGTTGCAGAGAGCACAAAGTTGAGGAGATGGCTGAGCGCATGCTGGGGATTCCATGGATAGTGTGAACTTACTCCTCAACAAATTGCCATTACGGTGCGTTTGAGAAATTTGTTGACATGGAACGTCATTTTGTAGTTCCACGCAATGCTTGAAGAAAATTATACGCACCTTCATAATGATACACCAGTGCAGAAGACAAGTAAGTCGTGTTGTTCATCAAGGTGTGTTCACCCTATGTCCTATGGTAGTGGACGACGGCTTAATAAACGACCGACTAGACGCTTGTATTGTACTCGATACGAATGGAAGCTGTTATTATTAGTGAGGTGGCTTAGCCAAAATATCGTGACACGCTGGTCCGAGGCACATCCGTAACTTGAGGCATACAGAACAATACCAGAAGGGGTGCCCCTTGCTCTGGACTCCCTCTGGCTCCCAAAAGGGCATCTGAGGGAAAATATTATCATTGAAAAAATAGTTATCTCCCCAGTAGCTTCATTATTTTCGTTATCTTTGAGTCTAGGAAGCTGAAACTTGCCACACTATATTTTTGTAATATAAATGTAACAAAATTGAAGATGGCCTTTGTGATGATGTCACTATGACATCATTATTAAAATAAACTATTTTATTACCGATTTTTTTAATTGATTTTTTTTCAACTTTTTTATTTTTGCAATTTTAATCGCTTAAACTGACTTGTGAATTTTAGTTAATCATCTGATGTGAAATAAAATACTTTGTCATATTAGGAAATAGGGATCGTATAAACACCGTGTAATAAAAATCGTCATCGTGTGCATATGAACAATCACAAACGAAGTATGACTGAGATAAATTATTCTCTAAAAAACGTCTTGGAAATTGATTTGGATTAAAGAATACTGGTCAGTGATAGAATTTGACTATAGTAACGTCAAGGATCCACTATGCATATTTTACCAGCACACTAAATCAATAACAAGGAGTATTTGTAATTACTCCAAGCCATCAAACAGTCTGGCCGCAATGAATAGATACACATGTGAATCGCCGAACTTCATTTATACACTACGTAAACATATCGCGGTAACCATGAGACAGTAATATGAACCTTAAAATAATCCTGATGAAGGGACCAAAATAAGAGAGCCGAGTAAAGTCAATCTCATGACCGCCCCAAAAAATAATAGTCAGTGCACTTGAAGCAGTTCATAGTTGAGTGGTCGAAATGAGAACAAGTAGAACCAGTCGTTTTCAGGCTGTTTCTTGTCAAAGGTGAAGCTCTCGCCACTGGCCATCACTCCCAAGCAAACACTGAGAGACGCTCTTGTAGACCTACAAAGGGAGTAATATTCGTTACTGTTCCAAAAGACAAGGCCCCAGACAATAGAATATATATAGGCAATATCACTATTACTAGGCTTTGGTTAAGGAGTTGAGTATAGCTAAACCATCTGCTTCTGCATCGACTTACTCCTCCACTGGAATCTCTTTGAAAGGTTTATTTACCAAGCACAAACAGTTACTCAAGGAAAGGAATACATATCTCGCCTGGTAGCATTTGTTAGATCTTGTGGGAATTGTGACGATTTCAATCAACACCACAGGCATTATAGCAGAAATTCAAATGTGTTTCACATCTCCAAAGTGTATAAATGAACAGTCACAATCAGAGCGTGACTAAGATATATTATAATCTTGAAAACGACTTGAAAATCCATTTGTATTGAAGAACACTTATCAATAATACGGATTTTACTAATAGTACATCATGGTGTCTTGTCGTTATATTAAGCCTGTGTGGAATTGGCGATAACTGTCTAACGTGAAAGAAATTTCGATTATTGATGCGGAAATTCTTTGTGAATGAGGTCTTTATACTGAACGCTGGGAACGTCTTAATTAACAATATGCCATTTCATTTGCAGGAAAAGGAACACGAACAGAAGATAAATAATTAGAATCTAAATATTTATTATTTACATAAGTGAGCATTTTTCTTGCTAGTCTGGCTATAAGGTAAGACTGGGCACGAACATATAATATACCGGTACCAGACAATATAGCTTCATATTATAAATAGGTTGTTGCAGTCTGATATCTTTACGCAGAGGTGCAACTGTTATCCACATTTTCATTTTATTTGGAACATACAAAAATGCAATCAAGCAGCGGGTTTATTCATTATTGATTAATAATGAGACATGAATTTGGGTAATTATCAGGTAAAAGCTGATGGAGATACATGTAAGTGGACGACTCCCGGTCAGTACCCGGTTGAGTTTAACGATGGTGTCGTACATGAACTTATAGAATGTGGTAAAGAAAATGGAGAAGATACAAAAAATATGATCTTCATTTCAGAGAAATTTCAGCTGACATCGCAATTACACGTAACACGTAATAATACGTAATTACATTTTATAATTTATTGTAGGTCTATCACGGTATTTTTTCAAATCATAGTACAGTCTAATTCTCAAATTAATCAGTTTTCTCGGGAGTTGAATGGCTGGTATTTAAATCCCGTCAAAAAGAGATGAATCGACTCGATCCCAATTTGATGAAATTATGAGTTCTATATTTGGTTTACTCTGTCAACTTTTACACAATCCAGTGACAAAGTAACATGTGAAAAAAACGGAGCCTGCTTATCCACATTTTGAGAAACTAAAAATTTCACCAAGAGAGCTAGACTGGATGAGTCTCTATTTCATATGTACTATTTAATAATAATAAAATGATCTTTAATAAATAGAATGAAAAAAAATGAAAACAAAAATGAAAAAAATATGTTTCAAGCATTTCTTAATAGGCAGAGTTACTTCCTCTTGTTTCCCGTTTAAAATACATTATGAAACAGGGGCTGGATCCAGTCTACAAGAGAGCGTGTTCTTAGACAAATGTGATCTCCGCCTTGATTGGGCACCGACTCACAAGGAAACGGCGGAAATGAGGCCCATTCTGAGGACCCTGCGACAGGTTGCCAGATTAATGGATATTATTCAAATCACACGTCACCATGCACGAGCTGTAATAAACATCGGACTTACATCCCCGATCACCGGAAATGGAGCACATGTAAGTTAAATATGTAATCAGCCTTAAAATTGGAGAAAGTTTTCAACTCTAAACTGCACTATTGTCAGCATCGAAGCATGCTATTATAAGACATCATAGTTTTCATTTTCGACAACACCAAGGTCAATATATACAGGAGCACAGAACAAAGCAAGAATAAAGGCTTGAAAACTTCCCTCCGCTTTGACGAACTTCATTCTAGCCATAACATGCACAACATCTGGAATAGCGATGACGTCATTTATACGACACTCTACATTATGACGTCGCTCATCAAGCAATGATGACGCCATTTTCAATTTTGACAATGCTGACAACCAAGCCACACAGTGCGCTCCGCCATGACCGTCGAAAGAATAACGAAATTTTTGATGATCATTTTCTCAAGCATGCACTTTCGGAAAACTTGATGACCGTCTAGATTTTGAGGTTGATCACATCTTTAACATTGGGGTACAAAGAGTGAAGAGACAAAATAGACACTCAAATATTTTAAAAAAAGACATCATATTGATCACCGATCAGGTCTGGTTTTACTCTAGTGAAATATTTCCTGTTATCATCTGAGATGAGGACACAGACCGCATAATTTGTCTTTGCGTTAGTGACCTGTCGCTTATAGTATTATAGTTCTACTGAATTATCAGTATATCTGCCACAAACAAACTGGTTCAGTATGTCTTATTAGTATATTGAGCACAATGTTACTGGAGTCAACATGGAATATGAGTCAGTCAATCACAGCAAAATCGCAACAAGAATGTTCCTTCCTTTGTGGCTGACATAGAGTCGTTTTTGGTAAATCAAATAAAAGTCAAAACTGCTTTAGAAACAGTTCCTCTGACAGGAACTGTCATTTTCCCACTCAAAATAAAATAAATAACAAATCAAATACTTCTACAGATTTCAGATATCGGTATCTGGTGTCTTTTTTTATCGGTGGCAAACATTGTTTTGGGGGTTTTCAGAGAGTGAATTGGATTTGGTCTCTGAAGAGGGTACCGCTTGCACTACGTAGACGTAACCTATAAATAAATAAATAATTAACAGAAACTAACTCTGGATTTCATGTATCATTCTGTTTGCTGTCCTTTCTTTAGTTCATCTAGTTTACCTTCCAGGTTCACCAACTTGCTACTGAGCAAGGTGATATTCTCGTTCGTATCATTCTGACTTTTCTGCAGTTCTTGTATGGCATCCTGGATCATGAACACAGATCGTCCAATTTCAATAACGCCTATGGCACTTTCAGCAAGACGAGCCCCCTCGTTTGCGGCGAATTTCATTTGTCTTATGGACTGGAATAATTTTCCTTGCTCACGGATAAGCTTCCGTTTTTTGCCCTTTGGACAATGTCTTTTCATTTGCCACATTCTGAACCCAGTTTTCAGCACATTTGCTGCCGCGATTCTGCGCTTACGTTCGAGTTGCACTCTTGTCACAAAATTATGCACGTATTTCTCCGCGCGGGTCTGCTCCAGTTTGCTCGCCATGACCGCCACCAGGAGCGCTGTTGTCCCAACTCCCATCAGGCCCGTTAGAACGGAAATGAAACGTCCGCAGTAGCTGTTCGGGACTATATCCCCATATCCAACAGTTAGAAATGTTATTGCGATCAACCACATTGAATTGAAAAAGCCCCCGAATGGATTTTGCGGATCGTAGTAAATCTCGCACGTGCGCATCGCCCAAGAATCCACGATGAACATCGTGATCAT